>JANHGN010010432.1:67780-96971 GCA_024605025.1 Megaceryle maxima | reverse complement strand
CATTCTATACATTTTCAATTTGCATATGTCCATACTTGTGTATTTATACACACACGCATTTACATAATACATTTTCAATTTTTAAAATTCTTACAGATTTTATGTAAGTATGAAAACACATGCTACCTATTTACAGGTAAGGCTGGACATGCAGTTCTTGCTGGAAACTAATATTTCATTTTTGTCTCGTGCAGGCTTTTACAGATAATGCTAATTAAAAGCTATTTATATATTGGTCACTGTCTTTTTTTAGATAAAAGAAATAGAGTCAATGTTTTAGAACTAATTCTTCCAGTAAAGTTTTTCAATAAACAGGAATGACAGCACAGGTTAGCATGGCAATTTTTAGCATCATTTAAGTCCCGTAACTTTAGAATTCATAATCTGTAAAACAGTCAGTCAGAAGCCTATCCTGGGTGAATAGTTTAGCACAAAATACTCCCTTGCCTTCACTTTGTTTTTATTGCTTCTTCAGTACGAAGATGCTGCCAATATTTTGTCACGTTTTTTCTCCTTAAAATCTATGTAGCTCTGTCTGACAGTATGCCTTCAGAGAAGGAAAAGCAAGGGAATGGGATATTCTTGCATTTTCTTGTCAAAACACTGACAGGATAATTACCAAAGGATGATACAATTTGGTAACATGAGAGTGACTGACTATGTTTCGTGAGAGGGTGTCAGTATGTTTTGTGCATTGTTCATGTGTCCTGTCTTTCTTTTGTAATGTGAAAGGGTCTCCATATTCAAATGCAGCTAGGGAGTGAAGGCACCTCTGTGAAAGGTGACTTAAGACCTGGTGTTGCTTGTCCTGGATTGCTGTCCCAGTTTGAGTTAGAACAGAACTAATTCTGTTCAGTGATTTTATGTTTCAGCTCAGTTAGTCTGAGTAACAGCACTTTCTGAAGTTAAGGGCATAGTTTTCCAGACAGTGTCTGCTCCTAGAAGTGATAACGCTTGATGTTTATAATTAATACCAGTGATAGGTGTGCAGAACGGCTCTTGCTTACACTTGCTCCTATTCAAACCAAGGTCACTGCTAGATCTTGTATGGTACATTGGGGGTGCAATAAGAGGCCACAGCTGTGGAGAGTAGCAGACAGGACAGGTGACCCTGAACTGACCAGTGAGGGATTCCATCCCATATATGTCATATTCAGTATAAAGCTGAGGGATCACGAGGGTCAAACTTTTTATCAATGACCAGCATCCAAGGAGGACTCTGTCCGTTTTGCCTTCAAACCCAATCTGTGCATTCCTGAATCCATCTCCTGAATCCAGTTCCCATCTGCTGCTGAGTCCAATCTGGGACTTCTCCAGTGCCAGCTCCACAGAATCAGGGGTGATAGTGACATAATTACCATCAGGGGGTTTGGTCCATTATTGGTTATTTATAATATTTGTATATAATCTATTTTTTTATTATTACTTTCTCTAAAGCTGTTTTAGATTTCTTTTCCAATTCATAAATCTCTCTCCTTTATTCCCTTTTTCTTACCCTTTGGGAAGAGATAGGGGCTAATAGAGAGTGTCTGTCATTTTTCTAATGTCTGGCCCAGCCCTAACCTTTGACAACTGCCTGTTTACTGGGCTATAAAGGAGAGAGGCATCTGCATTATATGCCAGTGTTTCACAGCTTTCAAGAGTCATTGGGGTGTAGGAGGCCATGTCAGATATCGTGTAATGGCTCTTTGGCCTTCCTGCATCTGGGGCCATGGCATTGTCTGTGGACTGGCAAAGAACGAGTTTGGATGTTGGAGAGAGTCTCTCTACACTGCCAAAGATTCTTTTGTGGCCAGTTATCCTGGCTACTTGTGGCTGGTTTGTACAGACAGTGACATAAACCAGACTGATTACAGGGGAAGACTAGAGCTCCATCCTTATTCCAAAACCACAAAAATGCCTGACCCACAGTATGACCTGGGGCACTCCAACAAGGAGAACAGGAGCTTCAGAGGTATTTCCTTGAGCTCTGGGGAAAAATCATTCTTGGCAGAGATAATTTAATTTTCTCTTGGGGAGGCAGAGCTCTAGTGGTGACAAGGAAAATGCTCTAAGGTGTAATTTCACTAGACACTCGTGGGAGCTCTCTTTAGCCCATCAGTTGACAGTTTCCTGGTAGCACAACGTAGTAACACATAGAACTGACTTTGAAAAAGGGAGGAAAAAAGCAGGATACTCACCCTGATTTCCTTTGCAACTTTGTTTTTATTAGTGGATTACACAAAGTAGAACTTCTGAATACTACAAAAAAAAGAGTTTGCGGAGGTCAGATGACAAGTTTATGACTCAGAAATAAAGTATTGTCAAGTAGGAGTAGGTAGATGTTCTAAATATGTTGTTCCTAATGTTTTTAGAAGCATGCTATAATTTCTCTTTTATTGTGAACATTTTAGAGTGGGGAATAGCTTTGTTCTGTATTTCCACATTGCCTGGCACATTGGGTTGCTAGTCTCTTCCAGGAGCATCTAAATGCTACTGCAAAATAAATACTGCTAGTGCTGTGCAGACTGATACACTGCACTTTCTTTGTTAGCTCCCCAATAACATTTGCTGCTTTAATAGTACCAGTGCTTTCAGAATAGTGTAACAAATCCCCCAAACATCTGAGCCTCCTCCTTCAATACTTAGCATGGAGTAAATAGCACCTTCTAGGCACAAAGTACTCAATGTTATAATAGGACTCTACCAGGAAGAGGTTTTTAAATGAGCTAAGTTGAGACAGCCCTAAGAATTCTTCTTCAGGCAGCTAAATACTACATGCTAAACTGGGGGAAAGCCTCCAGGTTAGTGCAGAGATACCCAGGTTGGCTTGAAATGCATTGGTTTGTGTAGTGAAGTCTAGCTGTGGCAATACAGCACTCTGCAAGAGATTTTACTCTGCTAGAGAAACTGCCTCTTTCAAGAACACCACCAACAGCAATAACAACAAAAGATACCTTTGTTTTTTGCATTATTTTCTTCAAGAAAATATTAAGAGGTTAATACAGGACAGAACAGTTGTTCAAAAATAATTTAAAAAGAAAATCCAACTTAGTGACCATGAGTGAGGTTTTGAAAAGACTGTGGTGAAAGACAATGAAAGCATCCCAGGTGCTTTAGATTGTACCAGAAGTATGCTTTCTGCTGGAACTCATGGGCCTTTGAATATCACTGGCCTTTGTCCAAGGCTCCTTGTCAAAGTCCAGCCCAGCTGTACCATCTCTCCTGGGGACAGTCAGGTGTGCCCAGTTCCTCAGCCACCACAGCACCTGTGCCCATAGCAAACTCTCTGTGTAGGATGACAGCAGTGAAGTGGCTCATGAGCTTTCTTTTAAAAAATAAATTGATGAAAAGATCTGTGCAAGAGATGTTGCAGAAACCTCTGGGCAATGCTCTGGCCCAGTGAGTCTTAAAGGCTGTGGCTAGTTTGCTTTTAAGTGTTTGTATCAAAGTAATGTAAACACTGTACTGCTTCTCTTTCATTTATTTTCTTTCACATGCTCCCAAATGTGCTAATTTTATGCAAAGATGTCTGTTAGCTGTAACAAATATTTATCCTCTGCAGGAGCTGGGCTCTTTTGAGTACACAGCAGCACTTGTAAGCAGGCATTTGAGTGAGGCAGGTGTGCAGCTGCTCCATTCCTCCCCATTTTTTCCCAGCTGGCTACCTTACATTACCCTCATCAAAACAGCTGAACTTCCCAAGGTCTGGTTCTGTGGGAGCTGTGCATGAAGTATCTGAAGGCAACTGAGAGCTCAGAATGGTATATCCAGTACTTAGAGCAGGTGGTTTCTCTGAGCAATCTATTCATATTCCTGGCCGGCAAAATAAGCTTGTCCTGAACTTCAGAGCAACACAAACATAAAGAATGCATTGGTTTTACAAGTAAAAGAGCTTTAACACATAGCAGCGGGAGGTAGAGGAGGGTAGAGGCTTATTTTTTCCAAGCCTTTTGTATTGTGTCTTGGTAAATTTTGAATCCTCTCCAAAGGAAAACAACTAGATATGCTTTCTTTGGACACTGCACCTCGATTATCTTGAAATAGCTCAAGTGCATCAAGTGCTTATGATCATGTAGCATCAATGATAGCTTTTAATTCATGAAGGGGGAGGAAGGCTTGGAGAGAGCAGGTGATTCACTTGCATTACTTTCAGTACTCTGAGAGCAAATTGCAATTTATCTCATAATTCTTCTGACTCATCACTAGTAAGAATGTTTAATACAATGAGCTGCTAAACCCAATTGTTATTATTTTCTTATTAAAATGAGAATAGTTTACTCCTCTAATAATGTGATTTATGACAGATTTTTAGACTTTCATGTCAGCCAAAGGCCCCAGTAAGTCCTAAGGCTCATCTTGCCCTACAGCTAAACATCCTTAAAAATTCCACCACCAAGGTGAATATGATTTGCTCATCAAACCATGACACAAATTTGCTTTCCATATATGTGTTTCAGATGTATATGTCAAATATATAATTAAACATACACACATCTCTTTAGGAAAGACTGAAATAATTCCCAGACATTGTAACTTCAAGGCCAACTAATGCAGTTTGGGGATTGTTTTACCTGTTGGCTCAGGAAGAAGGCAAACTGAAATTCATGTGACTACAACCCTGTGCTTGGCAAGTTGTTATCTTGGAAGATTCATCCCTATGACTCAAGTCTTGCCCCCAGTTTGCCCTTTTTTTTACACATCTTTTTTTCTGTGTTTTGGAGGAAGAGGTTGTGCTATGGGATCTTACAGAGCAGAAGCAAATGGAGGAACATTTGGAGAATGCTCACAGTTTTTTAAGGACATGAAGACATCAGCCTGCTAAATGCCTGAAGCCAAATGATTTTGCCTGGTTCATATGCATATTTGCCAATTAAAACCATGAAATGAGAGAGCGGTTGGACTGTGATGGTGCTTAATCACAGACTGGCTCTACATGCCTTCTGTGACTTGGAAAGACATGGTTTGTCCCTTCTGGACAGTGTCTTTGGGTAAGAATTTCTCTTCTTCATTCAGAGAGGGAAGCACTTGGGTCAGCCCAATAGCTCCAGTGAACTGCCTGATCATACACTTGTCAGTATGTGGATTTTGATAAAGGGTAGTCTTCACTGAGGACTGTCCCAGCATTCCTGGAGCCCATATGTGTACTTTTATTGCCCTGCACTGTCAGAGCAGCCTCTCAGGGCATTCCCAGAACAGAAGTCTAGAACAAATAGCAGTTTCAGTTTCAAAATTCTATACAAAAATCTTTAAGTGGTGAAATAGGTGATGGACAGGAGCCATCTGTTCACTTTCTTCTGGGTGTACCACCCTATGGAAAAAAACTGATTTTATGAGTAGTGTCCCAGAGGCCATTAATAAGCCAACGATCACCTAAGTAATAAGTATGGTTTTCAGTATAGTTATTTAGTAACACCTCAAGCAGTCCTTCTTCATGAAGACAGTCACACCAGTTCCACGTTTTTTGTTTCATTCAATTAAAAGATGTTTTTACAAAGCTGTGTGAAACAGCACTTAATGCTGTAAAATACAGTTAGTGTTTCATTATAATATATTCTCATTGAGTTTTTACTGGCAGCATTTGCAAAGTGCTTATTAAATTAAACTGTAAAGGCTGTATTTTTATTTATATAAATATGAAACTGCTACTACTCATCTTTATGTGCTTTTTTTTAGTACAAGATTTGTTCATTAAACCAAACCTTATTAATTAAATGATATTGTGAAATACAATTAATTTCTCCATCCCTTTTCATCAGTAAGAGCTGCCTGTAGTCTGGTGACCTAGGCCTGTTTACACAAGTCAAAGCTTAGTGTTTAATGCAGTAATACAACCACAATATGTAATTTCACAACCCCTTTTTAGCTCCTGCATAATTAGCTTCCATGAGTTAGTTAATGAATTAGCTAATGAATTTGCCTTCATTAATACTTCACCTCTAGTTATAGAGGTCACCTTCAAATGCAAATGTTTCCAAGCAGTAATTCTAAGAGATAGGAACTGTCCTCATTAATACCTGTAGATGTTAACTCTGAAGCTTAACAAAGACTATTCAAATTTGAACAGTATTATCAATTTACTTTATATGTGTCACTTTCATAGCAGTGAAAGTTCTCCTTACCATGATCACAGCCATATCCGAGATATATTTAAAAGCATTTGGTTCCTTACTGACTGCCAGAGGTTGCAAATATCATGGCCCAAATCTGTGCCAGCCCTCTACAATTTTTTTTTTAATAATAAAAATATCAGCGCAGAGCCTAATGTGGCAAAAGTGAGAGGGAATGGTATCTCGAGGCTGTGCTGCACAGTTAGGTCTCACATGAGGTGGAGAGCTGCCTATTGGGACTACATAGAGTCAGGCAAGAGCAGCCCTGGGTTTTCCAGAGGGAACTGTTAGGCTGACACAAAAAATTAATCCCCAGCCACGCACATCTCCACTTAAGTGGCAGGCATCACTCATAAAATTGGTACACTCACTCAGAGTTCTCTTGGTACACTCACTCAGAGTTCTCTTTTTCCTCAAGAAAGAACTGTGGCATCAGTCCCAGTGTAGCCAGAAGCAGAATGTTAAAAAAAAAAAAAAAAATTCTATTACCTGACCAATGCATAATGTACTTGCCCATTTTGCTGTAAAACTACTAGGAATTGTGTGTCTGTTAAGAAAGAGGGTGAAAGACAGACCTTTGGGGAGAAAAAAAAAAAGGTTTGCCAGTCTATAAAATTGTTTCTTTTAAAATGCAATAACCATAGAAAAAGACCCATAGGATGGAAATGGGAGTTCTCTGTAAAGACTCTTCATGCTGATCAGCAGCATCAAGATGTAAGAAAAAAATGCCAGTGACAGAAAGATCACTTCATTTGCAACTATAATAGTCTCTTAGCGAGGTGTTCATACAGCCAAAGACATTACTCTCCTTGCCACTCATTACCGCGTGGTTAGGGTAAGGGACATCATGATCACACAGACAGTAAATGAGGAAGCTGGTAACTAACCTACAGCACTTTGAGAGTTGCGTATTGAAGACTTGGCCTCCTGGGGAAATGGCATAATACCCTGAGATGCAATATAAAACATTTATAACCTCTCTTTTAAAAGGCTTCCAGAGGGGAAGTTTTAGCTTTTCCACTTTGTTGCAGAATGCTTCTCTGGAAGAAATAGAAAGGGCAAGCAGATTAAGTTAGCAGTAATTATCATGCTTTAGGGCTTTTTTGCTAGCAACTTTATTGGTCATTTATACAAACTAATATATTTCTGAGCAACAAAATATGTAGACACAGTAATTCCCATATAAAACAGGAATAGAGATATATTGTTAAAAAATATTTTTAAAATTTCATCACATGCAATTGTCTCTGAGTTTCAAAGTGAGTAGTGTAACCACCAGGTAGGCAAAGCCTCATGTTTCAAGTGTGGAGCCCAGTATTAAACATAAAAACAAGCAGTTAGACCATCTGATATAGCTTTGTAGCCATGAAAACATCTGGTTTCATTTATTGCCAGTAAAATCTGTATTTAAGCAGTTAAAGAACATACACAGTGCATGTACTTCCTTACTTGCAGAAATCAGTGACATATGACAGGATGTCCACTTTATTTAATGTTCTAGGAAAAGTTAATCAAATCTAGTCACATAGTGTAAAAATAAAGCCTAATAGAAAATGGAATTATTTTCATTTAGTTCCACCTCTTAATCCAGCATCCTGAGCAGAGAGTTTCATATCCCATCCAAATTTATGCTGAATTTTACCATCTGAAGACACGTATTTAAAATTAGTTTTAAAAGAGAAATCTCATTTTAATTACATTTTAATCCACCCACAGTGATGCTGCATTTTATTGATTTGATTAGCCAATACCTCTTCCTCTTGTGTACTCACAAATGCAAATTTTTGAGTATCATCAGGAAATTTCAGTTACGCTAGTCAAATACGTACTCATACATTGTACAGAGCAGAAATAAAAAATCCCTCCTCTGCCTCCAGCCTGCACTCCTTCTTTCTAAGAAGTTATCATTACTCTGAGCCACATTTGCACATCCTACCTCCACAGGGAGAAGAAGGTTCACAACAAGGAGACGTTCGAACTGCCACTTGTCTCTGTTTCATACCAGAAATCATTTTTAATGAGCACAGCCACTCTTTTCTGGGCAATCCCCACCATATCCCATTGCCCTGAGCCAGAACACCTGGGAGTCTTCACCAAGGCTTTGTGTATTGCAAGCAGACCAAAAATAGGCCTGTGAAAGATCCCATGATAAATTGTTAGCTGATGTGAGTCACCTTTGAAACATGAACTGGTGTGCTCTGTTATTCTGTTTGCAGCATTTGTATGAGAAAGTTCAGTAAACTTGGCTATAAAATTTATGACCAGTTTGAATGTGTACAAAAGAAGCAAGTTCATGTTTGCTGATGCAGATGGTAATGGAAACTAAGAGTATGTAGCACTCCAAGTATAAAAATCCTAAGAGCTTCATTTCGTGTGACCTGACACTGTCCCTCTACACATTTCTAACAAGGCAGTGGCATTGGCCAGTGCACTGCACAGTGAACTGCTTCACCTTAAAAAAATAACATAGGAAGTATTTCTTGTATTCATAAACACAAACTGATACTAGGTGCTGCTGGGAATTTAAGTCAGAAAAATCTCAACAAAAAGTTAAAAAGATTTATTTCACAGAATCACAGAATTTCTGCAGCTGCAACAGACCTCCAAGATCATCAAGTCCAGCTTATGACCCAACACCATGACATCAGCTAGACCATGTCACTAAGCACCACATCCAAACACCTCTAGGGATGGTGACTCCACCACCTCCCTGGGAAGTCCATTGAGTGTTCTATCACCCTTTCCATGAGGAAGTGCTACCTGATATCCAACCTAAACCTCCCTAGTGCAACCTCAGGCCATGCCTTCTCAGCCTGTCACTATCTGCCTGGGAGAAGAGCCCAACACCCACCTGACTGCAACTTCAGATAGTTGTAGAGAGTGATGAGGTCCCCCCTGAGTGTCCTCTTCTCCAAGCTGAACAACCCCAGCTCTCTCAGCCTCTCCTCATAAGACTTTCCCTCCAGTCCCTTCACCAGCCTTGTTGCTCTCTGGACCTGCTCCAGCACCTCAATATCCTTCTTGAAGTGAGGGGCCCAGAAGTGCACACAGTACTTGAGACAAGGCCTCACCACTGCCGAGTACAGGAGGAGAATTACATCCCTAGACCTGCTGGCCACACTATTCCTGACACAAGCCAAGATGCTGTTGGCCTTCAGTGCCACCTGGGCACACTGCTGAGTCATGTTCAGCCAGTTATCAACCAGTACTCCCAGGTCCCTCTCTGCCAGGCTGCTCTCCAGCCACTCATCCTCCAGTCTGTAGCACTGCATGGGGTTACTAGCCAAAGTGTAGAACCCTACACTGGTCTTGTTAAACCTCATATTATTGGCCTCAGCCCATTGACTCAGCCTGTCCAGGTCCTTCTGCAGCATCTCCCAATCCTCCAGCAGATCAACACTACCCCCCCCCCAACTTAGTGTAATCCACAAATTTACTAACGGTACACTCAATCCCCTCATCCAGGTCATCAAGTAAAGATGTTGAATAGAACTTGGCCCAGTACTGATCCCTGGATCTTCTGGTCTTTTTATAATGTGGGCTGAAAATGCACAGTTCCCCATTCACCCTTTAATTCTGGGTCCTTCTATATCCAGAAATCCACCTTTAATTTCCCCCCACAAGTTTGCAGGTCCCAGCACAGGTTGGTTCAGATGGTATGCAGGAATTCCTGCTGTTATGCAGGAATACCGGGTCCCAGTCCTGAGGAGCCCTACTGCCAGTGTTGCATCAGAGAATGACTGGTGCTGGTGCAACAGTGAGAGATTTTCTGTACAATATTAGTCTCATTCTTTTGGTACCAAATGGAACCCTCCATGGATTTTCCTTTTACACCCTCCAACACTCTTCTGTACTCATCACAGGAGTTAGGCAAGCCTGCTGCTGGAGCTTATGGCCCATATATTGGGTTTCTCAGGGAAAACTAAAAAAATAAAATAAAATAAAAATAAATTAAAAAAAAAAAAAGAAAAAAAGAAAAAAAAAGAGGCATTTATCTTTCCTGTGAAATAATGTATGTTTTATTATCATGTCTTACAATTAGGCCAACTGAGTAGTCTTTGAAAACAAGGTAAACCTCCCTTCCTGATAACATTGCTTGTTTCCCAGCAGTGACAAAATTTTCCAAGGAAAGATTTGCAGCAGTGGCTGAGCAGAATGTGGTACAGGAAACTTTAATATTGGGCAATGCTTCTGCTCTGTCTCAGACTAAATAAATATAGCAGAGATACAAACAAGCATGATTTTTAACCTATTCATGCTTTTAACTGAAGAAATGGAATTTGGAGACCTTACATCTCTTCTCTAGAATCTCTAAACTTGGATGTAATGCTTCAATCCTTTTCAATAAAGAGTAGCAGAGCAGTACAGGAACTTCAAAGCAACTTAGGCCAGCCCTGGTCTTCACTTTCTGCATTATTTTTTTGTTGGATCATGAGCTCCCTTCCACTCTATATTTTGAATGTATTTCAATATTAATCTGTTTTATACAAAATAAAGTACTATATTCCTCAAAAGAACCAAGAAAAGTATCAAAGCTAGTCTTGTTTGATACTGGGGAGAAAGAAATCACAGACTGAGATTCATAATGGGAAATTTATTGTTCCCTGATAAGGATTCGCTGTCTCCTCAGTCTGAGGATCACAATGTAGCTACCTTTTTCCTTTGGTCTTGTGAACAGCCTATTGATTCAAAGACTAACTGTTTCAAATAAGATATCAAAGCAAAGATAAAGACGCCATAGGGTAAATGTTACAACATAACTAATACAAGTCTGAAAAAGCAAGACTGAAAAACAAAAATACTTTGCTGGGAATTCAATTCAATAATATGAATTAGAAAACCTGAATCTTCTAAGCTTGAAGATATTATTGTATCTGCAATAATTTTCTACAGTCTTTAAGTCATTCATGTATTGAATTTTAGTGTGGAAATGTTAAAGGAGGGTAGACCTGAGGGAATTCTTCAGGTTGCTCTGGGAATTTGAGAAAGAACATCTGAACTCCTCTGGGAGCCTAATGCTCTGTAATATATGTAACTGGTGAATTATTCATCAAAATAGCATATACTCTCATAAATGGTAAGCAGCAGCTGAAGAAGTGACCAGAAGACTATTTTCTAGGAAGCCTGGATTGTGATGCTCAGAGTTTCATTGTTTGGACTGTCTGAGATAGATACATCTGCTCTGATTCAGTAGCCTTAGGACAATGCTCTCAACTCCAAGTGCTTCCCTGAGCTAATGGGGGATATATCTTCTATCCCCAAATGATCAGAGTGGTGACGTATCAAATACCACCCTGTCTCATTTTTTGGCAAAAGAGTGGCATTTGGAACAAGCTGCTCCACAATGCCAAGAGGCCTTGAACTTAGGCAAGGCACAGCTAACTGAGCAGGGCAATGCTTCTCAGCAGGTTCCTCCAGCCCCACTGCAGATGGCTGGTATGTGAGCCATCAGCCTATCAAGGCAAGCTCCTGCCAGTTGGCTGACCCATGGTGGGTTGACAGAGCACCTTCAGGAAGTCAGCGAGGGGCAGGAACTGCTTCTTTGACCAGAGCTGTTGATGGGTAGGATGTTACCTAAGGGGAAGTAACAGGTTCCAGCCTTGAATTGGGCTCCTTGCTTCTTTTTGCCCTCCTTCAAGCACTTTCGAGCTCTGAGAACTGCTACCTAGAGATCTGGGGGCCTGGCTGCTGTGTTAAAGAAAATATCAAATCCTGAAGGTGATGCCTCTTTCTGTAGGTATTGAGAAATGCCTAAAAACATATAATTGTCCTGAAAAATATTTCAACATTTTTCCTGTGTTTCAAAGATGGAAATAGGAATACTGGGTCTTGTACTGAAAAGCAAGTGAAGGGAAGAAATGTGCAATAAATTGGTATCCAGATTAGTCTTCAAAAGATAGGGCAGCAGTTATTTTTACTTGCCTTGAGATCGCGAGGAGTGGTAAAGTCTTGTTTCTGACATCTGAAGAAACAGAGGGGAGAGACCACAACACACGTACCAATGAAACTACAATATCCATATGACGAATTGCACACATTGCTGGAGTTGTGCATAAATCATCTCTTACAGCACGTAAGTGGTGGGAAAGAGGTGACCGGAGGCATTATACCTTATATTATTCACTTTCTAGCAGGTAATTGCCTATAATATCAGAAGAAATGTATCATAGGAAGTAATGGTGAAGAACTGTTTAGTTGTCTGAAGAATTATTTTAATAATGCACAATGTTAGGTAGACTATTCTGAGAATCCAGCAAAACTGCCTATAAATTGCTCACTGGCAGTCAAAAACTGAAGAAGCAAATTCTACTCCATTTCTCTCAGTCTTTTTGCACTGATTTTGCCTACCTTTCTATGCAGGCAGTGCACCAAGAAGGGAGGTGGGAGCTAATATTTCTTCAACCATTTGCGGCATCTTTGTTATCCACTGGCTATTCTAGACTTCCTATTGTAACAACAGGGATGGACACCTTCAGAGGGCACCTCTGAGCATCTGAACTATTGCTCTTTGTGGCTACATCTCCATCGCTAAAGGCTTTTGTCCAAGAGAGTGTTGCTTGTTCTCAGGCCAAACCAGGGTACAAGGTGTCTGGTTCCCTAACTGCTTTGGACTGGGTCCTACTAGAGCAGACTGACCATACCCACACTGCACACTCATTTCATCGAGTTTCCTCTGGGTGTCCCTTGAGCACCAAGACCTAACAGCTGTTTTTCATTGGAAAGCACCCAAAATATTGCAACACCAAGTCCTGTGGCCGCTGGTCCAAACACAAGCAGCAGTTGCAAGGCCTGGCCATGTGTGTATTAAGCAGGGAAGCAGACAGACAGTGACCAGCATTTGCTCTCTGTATACGATTCAGTAAGAGGAGAAAAGCTGAGGAAGAAGCATGTGGTTCCCATGTCTTAAACCCCTATTTTAGAGCAGCACCACTGTGCCCAGATTTGTTAAATACAGCCTTACTGCAAACCTGGCATCTCTTCCTCTTGTAAATGTGAAATAGTGCTTCTGCTACTGGTTCCTTGTGAAAACATCCAGCTTGTGCTTCTGGATATATACACACACATACATACCCAAACACACACACACATCTGTATATCTTAGTCCTGTCTGGTTGTCCTTTGGTCCCACACTACAATGATTTCCACATAGGAACTGAAAGGTCTGTGCTGCAGTGCACGGGAAAGTTGTGTGTATAATACAGTGTCAATAGTACATGTTACACTGCCCAGGTGTGGAAAGAGGATCGACCAGTGTTTCCAGTGCTTTTTGGGATGATGTTGCAAGGCTGTCATGAATGAATGGAGCCAAACTTGGTGTGGTTTACACTCAAAAATAGGAGTCGGCTGTGGGATGAAATGGTCTAGTCATGTGTTTTCTTTTAGAAAGAGCTGGTTTCCTTCATAAATGAGCTCAGATTATTTTTAAGAAAAAGATAAACACACACAGTCTTCAAAACTCACACCCAAAACCTGTTTTATATGTAGTCTGGCTGCAAGGGTCCAGGAATGAACTGATGAGCTAAGTGATTTAACAGCTCAGTGTTCTTCATATGCTTCTCCATCATCAGCCCCCTTCGAAGTAGAGATATGGTCCCACAGAGTGACTGACTGAGGAGGGTGGGGTTTGGGAACAGAAGCAGCTTCTGACTCTGACTGCCAGTTTGTTTCAGTGTTTAGCAAATGACAATCACATGACGTACACTAAAAATGATCAATGGTCTCATCAAGGCAAGAAAGCCTGAAATGCAAGTCTTGCATCCTTCAGTGAAGAAAAGCAGCACAGGTTCACTCTGCTTCCGTAAGGGGAGTGTCAAAGCAGGACAGGGAGGAAGGGGGAATTTCTCCATCTATTGCGACTCCAGATGTTCCTTGTAGGATAATTCCTCTTGAGTAGGTATCTAAAATACAGAAATGTAATTCTCAGTTCTCTAAGCTGTGTTAAGGAGCAGTGCTTCTGGTACTAAAATCATGAAGTGCACTGTCCCAAAGCAGCAGACACCCATACCATGTCCCACAACATGCCAGCTCTGAATCCCAGTGTATGGTAGAGTGTGAAGAGATCAAGAGCTTCGGAGAGGCTTGGGAAGGGATGCAAGGTGCCTGACACTGTGAAAGAACAGATATGAGGTGGCCTGATGCCATGGCTGATGGAAAGCTGGGTGCCCTCCCTAGATTTCCCCATCAATTTTATGCAAAACCCAACATGCAGGTTGTTCACTACTGTGATACACAGCTAAGTGCACAGCCCTGCCCCGCACTCTAGGCTTTGCCCACTTCAGCAAAGGTAGGATCTCACCCAGCACTAGGGCTGGGCACTGTGCCTGCAGCTTCCTTCCAGGAAGCAAGGTTTGTGGTGTTTGAATCTTCAGTGAAGCTACATTTTTATCCACCTATGAGTCAGGCACATGAACTCAAAAAGGGGATATGCTCTCCTTCCCTGTTTTCTTATCAGGTAGGTTTTCTGCTCAGTATGCAAGCTGGCTTTGAACACTTTGAAGCCCTTCACTGCCTCACTATATGTAGCCTGAGGTTTCCTCCTGCAATCAAGCAAGGAGGTAGCTACTTAGTTCTTCTTCCCGGACAAGGGTTGTTGGCTCCTCTGTATTCCTCAATTAAGCAAGGTTAGGGCTGATGACTGCCTTGAACCATTTTCTTCTTTCTCATAGCCATCTCCAGTGTTCCTACATGTTTGTGACACCTTGAGTCTCAGGTTACACTCTGCCACATACACAGTAGGAAGAAAAATTACCCCAGTTAGAAACTGCCTACTTTGCACCAGAAGGTTAACATTTTTATGCTAAGCTATGCAGCATCTACTTACGGTTTGCAAATTTAATTCACCAAAGGATTCACCAAAGCATATCTATGGTAATTATTTAATTTCTTTTTAGGAACAAAAAAACCCAAACAAACAAAAATACTGATTTAATTGCAAAATCAAATACAAGAAGAAAAAAAAAAAAGGGGGAAAAAAAAGCATTCTAATTCAGATTAGCGTCCACATACAAAGTATACACAGTTTCAATTAAATTTTTTTTCCTTTGACCAAAAAGACAGTGATTCATCTGTTATTTTGTTTATTTTTTTTAATATAATACAAGTAAAAGCTATCTTCAAAGAAATGAGGTAATGTCCATCAATAATCTAGTTTGAACAGCTATAATATTTAAAGGTAATCATCCACTGAGCCATTTATTAGTCCTAACAGACTGAATACAGTGTCAGATATCACTGAAAGGCCTGGAGGATTAAGGCACCAACCCTGCAAATTCTGACACACTTGCCAGTCAAACTAGTCTCCAGGATATGGTTAAAACAGGTCATAGCCCTTTGCCTGAAGTAACTGCATTTAAGTCTGTTCATGCTTTGGATCACTGTTGCTCTGGATGCAGGGAAAGTGTCATAGTTAGCTCAGCACTGGAGGAAGAGTTTTATATAAATGTAATAAACCTTTTTTTTTTCCTTATTGATACATTTTTATTGATACATTATGTAACAGATAACTGAAAGCCTGTATCATTTGTTTATAAAACTGTAATTAATTATGTACTCTGTAAAGTATTGTAAAAACTAGATGTAAAAAAAATTTAGACTAATGGGCTCCTTCAGTGAGGTTAGGAATACCAGTAAGCAGATATATCTCAGCAATTATTTTAAATCCTTCAGTGATGTGCAGGAAGAAAAAAAACTTTTATTTCAGATGTTTGAATCATATTTGCTTGTATTAAAAATAAAATAATTTTTCTTCCTTGTGTTCCAGTTTAAAGAGCGTCATAAAATCAGTTTGTGATGCTATAGCATCACAATGCATTTTATTTATTTAATAGCTATGATGTCCATGACTTTCTGTGCATCCAAGAAAGAAAAAACCAACACACCAACATTGCTTTTTTTTCCCTAATTTAACACCTTGTCATATTAGGCTAACATAATGTATTATGATTAGAAAAAAGGTTGCTAAAGGAGAGGAAAAATGAAAGACTGTGTATTAAATCTGATCCATGCATCCAAATCAATGTTGCTGCCTCATGCAGCAAATACTGTTTTATTGGCATTATCCACCCCTTTCTCTCGTCTGCCATATTGAACCCTGCACCAATTGACAAGTGTATATTAGTCACATTTAACATCCTTTGTCCTGGAAAAGCAAAGAGCACAATGATTGGGGTTGGCCTCTGTTTGGAGAAGAGCCTCATTAGTGACTGCACTCCACTAATGACTCCTTCAAGCTTCCCATACCTTGGTGCCCACCTGCCTCCTAAGGGGAGCAAACAACCCAGCAGCAGCAGCAGCACCATTCCTGACCCAACATGTCAACCTGTTCCTGACCAACACCCAAATAGCAACAGCACAGCATGGAGGATGAGAGCTGTCACATGTCTCCTGCCCAGCTGGCGTTTCACAAGCTGCACTGCTGCACCCCACGGATCCATCTTACCCCCACCCCTGCCACTGAACAACTTTATCTTCCCTTTGCAGCTACTGGCTCCCTGAAGGGCAAGAAGTTTGGGCATCTCCTGCCAGCAGCAAAACAGCCACTTTATTGCTGCATCAACGTTATAAACTGCTGAAGCAGAGCCACAGAAACTTGTTCTAAATGAAAAACTAATTTTTTCTGAGCAAAATGGGGCAAAACAGTCATGGCTTTTTCCACAGCAGCATGTTTAGTGCAAACAGTGGCCCATGGTAATACACTGCATGGGTAAAGTGTGCTTTAATGCCTCTAGCTCATATGCAAAGTAGATTGGGTTTTACTTTCTTAGGCTATGTTTAGCTCAAACTTAATGATTAAAATGTGCATATTTAGTTCTAGAAAATGCCTTCTACTCTAGAAGTAAGATCTCGGTAAGTTTTCTTTCTTGCAGATTTCCCACCTCTTCCCAGAGTAAAGAATCTGTTTTCTCTTTTTCCTCCCTAGATCTAATTTACATTTATCTTAGTGCTACAACTTCTTTTATGCAATAAGCATTCTTTGCTTCCTCACAAACTGCAGCTTCTGTAGGCTCTGCTGGAGCTAAAAGAAAGTATGGATAGTGTCTGAAATTTGAGAAGAAGTGAAAAGAGAGTTAAGGAACATTTGGTTTTACTCTATTTCTTTTTTAGAAAATCAATAATGTCAGGTTATGACAGAAAGAGCAGTATTAAGAACTAATAAAACCTAGACAGATATTACATGACAGTGATTGAAGGCAGTTAATGTGCTGGGTACCTTCTCATCATATTTTAAATAAATGACCCTATTAATTGAATATAAAGAAACTTCTTCACACTATAACTGATTCAAGTCTTATTTTGCTGCCATCAAGACCAGAAATGCCTTAAAATTCAGTGAAAAAAAAAATGCTGAAAATTAATACAACCCCATAAGTTTTACCATGAAAATTGAAGTAGCATTTAGCACTATCCAAAACCAGCAGATTCATGTATTGCAGCACTTCAGAGGTCCTGTTTCTAGAGACTGCCTCCCAGATGGATTCTCAGCTGTCTAATAATGCAGCCGAGCACTGCAGCCTTTTCCTTAGCAGAGGACCTAGTTTGGGTGTTTTATGTGTGAAAAAGGAGCCAGGGAGCAGTAGTTTGTAGGCATGTAATACCTTTGAGATCTCTACCCTTTTGATCAAATGTAACTGAAATTAGCTGACATATGAACAATTATAAAGCAAGACCTGAAAAACAGATCAAGTAAGCCCAACTTTCTTTGGGAAGTTCTAAAGGCAGAATGGATCAATTCAGCTTTTTTGCCAACAGAATTATATCCATCAGACAGGGATCTTTTCTAGTTTGTGGTAAAAGTGCAGAATACAGAGAAGTTTGCTGTCTCTGCCTCTGGGTTCCCACAGTAGCAGGCCAATTTAGCCACTAGCTTGATACCGTGCCTAATTGCTCTTAATGTTAGTCCTATTTTCACATCTTCTGCTGAGACTGGATCTCTGTGTTTTAATTTTTGGTGCAGTGGTCATTGTGCCAGTAGTATGGAGAGTTACTATGTAGACTTAGCAGCTGTTTTCAAACGTGCTTCCAAATTTGTAGCTTGATTCACATGTTGAGCCATTACCAGATTGCTGTGCCGAGCATAATCACTGCAGCCCGTTTTAAATATCTAGACTGAGACAGCTACAGAAAGGGATCAGCAAATGGCATGAGGCAGATGTACAGTAGCTATAGAAACCACAGCTTACACAAAACAAATAAGCATGGACCATTACCTACAATTTGGTTCACATTCCTTCAGCTGCGTCATAACATCTGTTGTAAGGAACCTCGTAGGGAGTACAGAGGAAATATGTTGAACACAAATATTTCTGAACAAAGAATAAAGCCATTTCAGACTTACTGGTGCTAAAAGGGTATTTAAATGCACTAATAAAGAAACTAATGAGGGATGCTGTTGGTGCCAAAGCAAAACACTAGAGAAAATTAGTACAGCAACCTGCCTGTGCAGCAACATGCATTACATCACATTGACAGAGGCCATAGCAAGATAGTAACGTAATTGCTTTAAGCATCAATTTAAAAAAACCCAAACCGTTAAAACTTGGCAATGTTTTTATTACTTG
Organism: Megaceryle maxima; assembly: GCA_024605025.1. Taxonomy (NCBI): domain Eukaryota; kingdom Metazoa; phylum Chordata; class Aves; order Coraciiformes; family Cerylidae; genus Megaceryle; species Megaceryle maxima. Next base: position 78,325 of record JANHGN010010432.1, on the reverse strand, counting down.
GCAGCATATAACTCTCAACCCTGAAGATTTTGGTTTTCCCTCAAAAAATCTGACTCTCACTTCAAAAATACTTTTCACAAGTATTCTGGGAACAAAGATAGGAGTGACCACTCAAAATAATGCTCTGCTGGTATACAAGACACAAAAAAAAGAAATTATCTTCAAGGAGCACGGGGCCTCTTTTTCCTAGAGTCATCACCTGTAACGGTTGTTACTAAGCAATCCTTTTGTTCAGTGGGGTATTCTGCAATGCCAGCTTCAAATACGCCATCTAAAGATTTGATTGGTATGTGGAAAGTAGGCGTATGTCAGGTTAGAATCATGGCAGGTGGGGCATTTTTTTTTCCCTAAGGTTTATTGAAGAATATTCCTCAAATAAGTCACTCAGTGCATTTAGTGATGATTTTCCCCATACATTATTAATTTTTTCATTACTTTCACATCTTATACAAAGACAATTTTCCCCAAAAGTTTAAATAAAATATTTGCAATTTAGTTTATTTTATTGAGCTCTAGCTTGCACTTTCTTTTTCATGAACACAGTTCATCAAAAACAAGAGTTTGAGAAGATGGGGGACAGTGATACAACAGACAAAGACCAGAACCAAAAAAAAAGATCCAGCAGATTTTTGTGGTTTAATACCTGGACTCAGAAGGGGAATGACATGAGTTTCTCTATGAACAAATATCAGGTGTGCAGTGGAAGGGAATAACAGAGACACTCACAGGGCTGCCACTAGAGAGGTGAAAATAACCCTTTTCCATGAGAGTTATATGTGCCTCTCTGACAGAGCAGGACACGCTGAACTATGCAGGCTTGCTAATCCTTTTAAAATTTTTTTGGTATTGGTTTTGTACCAGCTTGTATTAATTTCTACTGAGTGGCTGGAAAAGGTCACTTGTGCACTGTGAAGACTTGGGAGGCATCTGAGCACAGCCCATTGCCAGAATTTAATGAGGTGATCCAGCCTGTGCATATGCTTGTAACATGTCGTAGCAATGATAATGAAAAGCTTATGTATTATTCCTTTTTATTTTTTTTTTCCTTCTTCCCTTGATAGATATATATTAAAAATGGAATAGATAAGCTAATAGGAGGAAGAGGAAGGAAAGCTAATAGTCCATCCCATGTTACCCATTCTGTAGCAGGGTGTCATATTCAAGATATCTTGTCTCTGATTATCTAAATGCATACACTGAATCACTGACCTGCTGGGAATTTAACAAGTGAAATCCAAGTTTAAACTGCAGCTTTATGCCCAATTTCCATATTTTCCCAAGGGTGGACTGTCAGCTATTCCTCTATACAATACTTTTCACATTACAAGTGTTGTATTAGGCCTAATGCATCTTCCCTGCCTGAAATCTGTCTACTTGGTGTTGACTAGAAAGTTCCACATGAAAATCTGTCATGAACAAGTTAGAGGGAAATTATATAAAAACTAAGCAGAAAATTATTTTAACTATATTTTCCATTATTTATTATAGAACTTTGAAAATGTGCCTGGAGACAAAACAGACATCATTGTCTATCTAGTCCTGTACAGGAGCCTCCAGAGTAGGAATCACAGGGTCATTGTCCAACCCCCCTGCTCAAGCAGTGTCACCTAGAGCAGGTTTGCACAGGGCCATGTCCAGTCAAAGTTTGAGTACCTCCAAGGATGGACACTCCACAGCCTATCCAGGCAGCCTGTTCCAGTCTGGAACACCCATACTTTTTTATTCCAAGATGCCTTCAAGCCAGCTGTCCCCAGCTTGCATTCATACACTGGGTTATTTCTTCCCTTGGGCAGGACTTTGCATTTATCCTTGTTGAGCTTCATGAGATTCTTCTCAGCTCATTTCTCCATCCGGTTAAGGTCCCTCTGAATGGCAGTACAACACTGAACTAAGAGGCTACTTCTCAAGACATCAAGCCTGTAACTCCTACTTAGCTTTTGAGTGAAAGATATAAACCTAAGTACTTTGGTGGATCTGGTGTCAAATTCCTGCAGTATTTTCCCAAACAGGTTTACAGGGAAAACCATCCCTTTTAGTTACAGATGCTTCTGGGATGTGGGAGGTCCAGGCCCCAAAATCTGATCTGCTTCACTCATAAGAAGTGGCTTTAACTTTTAGTGTAGACTGTTGCTGGAGCTGTCTGAGTTCATCAAGCCTATTGTCACAGGTTTGCTTTATCCCAAATGAACAAATCAGTCACTCAGTTTTTGTTAATTCCTCTACAGCTGTATTGATATCCTTTTACCTTCGGCTGTTTTTCTCAGAAGAGCCATGAGCATGGCAGTTAACACACTTGCTACAGTCTGTGAAAGACTCTTGGTCAAGGGAAGTGATGATTCCAACATTTGTTTTGTTTCTACCTTGACATGAGAGAGAACTACTAAGTGTATATTTACCTGCAGATAGAGCCTTTCAAAGTTCTTCTATACCTATTCCTTATTCCTTATTTTAGCCCAAAACTCAGCCACTGGAAACAGGTACAATCAAAATAACATTTTTCATGATATAAAAAGGATCAGACAAGCACTGAAAAAAAGCCCAAATTCCTTAATGTGTGCAATGTAGAAGAGATCTATCTAATTTAAAAAAATAAAATCTGCTTTTCTCCTCAGAGGGTGACATTTTCTCAGAAAAGCATCATCTAGCATACCAGCTGGGTTAGAGGTACTACCCATTATCACTAATATGCAATATTTTTGCCCTTCTACCTGACATTGAGACTGCCAGAGGAAAAAAAAAAAAAAAAACAACTTCATGGACAGAAAGAGACCAATTCTAGCTAAAAAAATTGACTGTAAAAAATCAACTAAAAAGGGGGAACAAATATTAATTTCCATGACAATGTCTCTTTAAAAAACACAACCATGAAAAAATGTGGAAGTGAATAAGAAATACCTAAATTAGGTTGCCCCATGTAGTTCTGTATGCCAGTCTATCCTGTGCAAGAAACTGGAAAGTCATCATATTTATACACAGTGGCAATTATTCCTTATCAGTTCAAATCCAAGTTACATTTAAACCAATTATCTGGATTTTCTAGGCTCTACTTTATAATCCTTTCCTTCAAGAACCTCAGGGAACATGTGGCTTAATCGACATTGCTTTAGAAGTGGACCTCATAGTGGTGTTCATTATCTGTACTTTCACATCTTTAACAGTGGTTTTTCAGAGAGATCCACAAAAGTTGATCTACCAGAAAGGATTTCCACCATGTAAAGTTGTTCTTCACATAGCCTGCAGCAGTTTTCAATATCTTTGATTTCATTATCATTGTTTACATTCTTAATGCTTTACATATTAGAGCAGCTAGTAACTCAGCGTAATTCAACAATTAATTTAGAGTTGATTTAAGTGAGTTTACAAAGGGAATCACAGACTCCTGTTGCCTCCAATTCTGCTTTTTAAACGAGAAGCACTGAAGACTTAAGGCCTGATCTTATCACTTGTTCCATGCTGTTACCTTCATAGGTCCTGCTGATGACAAAAACATAGACACATTCAGGAAAAATACATGGAAAAGAAAAATAGATTTCACATAACTCTACACTTAGCTTATATTTTCAGCCATTTGAAAGAAAATTTGTTATTACTTTTCAGACTATAAATGTTAGAAGAGTGAAATTTCTGAAATGCATTTGTATATTTCTAGGGAATTTTGTAACATGATTGTGTATGAGATATGCTCTTAAAGAAAAACAAGAACGTACTTTTCTGTGGAAAGAAGTAGAATTACTTTCTGGAGATACAGATATTCAGTGCATCATCTTGAACTCATCTGGAGTTTGGTCTGTTCTGCTTGTCACTAATTAGCATATTTCCCATGGAAGATTTGTGATTTAAACACGTTACAGGCCACAAAAGTTAAGTCAGTGTCTTCTGTAGCACATACCTTATGTGTTTTCAGTTTGATCTCCCAAGGAATGCAGCTTACATGATCTTGCTGTCTCTCTCCATCCAGCCATCCAGCCATCCATCATGTGCTTACTACAAGCTCATCTGATAGAAAGGTAAGATATCAATGACAAATAATTTCCTGCAAATTTTATGAAAGTCTGTGTCCAGGCAGTTGAGGGAGATCTAAATTAATGTCCTGCACTGAGGGAAATGTTGCAGAGGCAGTCTAACAGCAATTGCCAGCAACCGGGTCAGAACAAATTCATCATGTGGATTGGCTGGCTGATGGATCAGCACACATGCAACTGCAACCCACATACAGCCCTTTGCTTAGCCTTAGAGAAAGGGACACCATGGAGACATAGGCATACCATGAGCGTGAAATGATGGGTCATTTGGGATCTCCTTTGTTCCCAGAGGAAGAGGGAAAATGGAGATAACACAGGGGAAGCTAGGCAATGACCCAAGGGGACGTCTAATGGGTTACCATGGCAGGAGGTAGGGAAGGTGTCACATTATTGTTGTGAAAAGTAAAGCAATGAAGAAACCAAATCCCTACAATGGCATCTGCATTAGTTCCACTGGTTCCAAGGCAATTTATTTGCTCAGAATAGTAACAGGAATTACTCTTGTGTTTGCTGTTTTAATACAATATTCTTGAATGTGTTAGGGCAATAGAGGTAGAATCCAAAACTATTTGGTCTATTAGCATGACTTTTGCTGAAGGACTTGAAATGCTGATATTAGAATGAATATTAGATTAAAATCTCTTGAGGGGAAGTAAAGCCACGTTTTAAAATATATTTTATATCTGCTATTTATTTATGTATTATACTATAGTTTCTCAGACACATTTCCTCCCACAGTCACTGTTGGAAAAAAAAAAAAAAAAACAAACCACCAAACAACATTACATTTATTATTTTACAGAAAAAAAGAAAAGGGAGCAAATCTGTAGGTAGTGTATAGTTCTGGAACCTTAGTGATTGAAAAGATTTAATACTCATATTAACAATAGCAGATAAAGAGTGATTGATTGTATTAAGCCAAATAACTTGTGTTTTGCTAAAGTATATCTTCCATCCAGTCATAATTTGAAGTTATCTAAAAATTAAGAATCTGCTACCAACCCTGGTAATTTGTTTCTCATTGATTACAAATAAAGCACATTCTTAATTTCTCATTCGTATTTAACAAGCCTGAGCTTATATCCATTAGTTCTTTTTATCATAGAATCATAGAATCATTTAGACTTTAAATGACCTTTAAGATCATTGAGTATAACCATTAACCTAAAACTGTCAAGTCCACCACTAAATCACGTCTCTAAGCACCACATCTACATATTTTTTAAATACCTCCAGGGATGGTGACTCCAACACTTCCCTGGGCAGCCTGTTCCAGTGCTTTACAACCCTTTCAGTAAAGAAATTTTTCCTAATATCCAATCTAAACTTCCCCTGGTACAATTTGAAGCTATGTCTTTTTTTCCTATCACTTGCACTTTGGTTGAACAGACCAACATCCACCTTGCTACAACCTCCTTTTAAGGTAGCTGTAAAGAGTGATAAGGTCTCCCCTCAGCCTCCTTTTCTCCAGGCTAAACAATCCCAGTTCCCTCAGCTGTTCCTCATAAGACTTGTTCTCTAGACCCTTCACCAGATTCGTTGCCCTTCTTTGGACATGCTCCAGCACCTCAATGTCCTTCTTGTAGTGATGGGCCCAAAACTGAAGACAGTATTTGAGGTGTGGCCTCACCAGTGCCAAGTACAAGGGGACAATCACCTCCTTAGTCCTGCTGACCACATTGTTTCTGATACAAGTCAGGATGCTGTTGACCTTCTTGGCCACCTGGGCACACTGCTGGCTCACATTCAGACAAATGTCAACCAACACCCCCAGGTCCTTTTCTGCCAGGTAGCTTTCCAGCCATTTGGCCTTGTTGAACCTCATACCATTGACCTCAGCCAATCAATCCAGCCTGCTCAGATTTCTCTGGGATCTTCCTACCCTCAAGCAGATAAATACTCCCGCCTAACATGGAGTCATCAGCAAACTTACTGAGGGTACACTCAGTCCCCTTGTCCAGATCATTGTTAAAGATATTAAACAGAGCAGCTCCCAGTACAGAGCCCTGGGGAACAGCACTTGTGACCAGACACCAACTGGACTTAACTCCATTCACCACCACTCTCTGGGCCTGGCCATTCAGCCAGTTTTTACCCAGTGAAGCGTATACCCATCCAATCCCCAAGCAGTCAGTTTCTCAGGAGAATGCTGTGGGAAATGGTGTCAAAGGCTTTCCTAAAGTCTTGATAGACAGCATCCACATCCTTTGTCCCATCCATTAAGTGGGCCACCTTGCCGTAGAAGGAGATCAGGTTGGTCAAGCAGGACCTGCCTTTCATGACTCCATGCTGACTGGGCCTGGTTGCCTGTTTGACTTTGCCTGTTAGGATAAAGAACCTTTTAGGGCCTCTATTTTGTCTTATCAAAGTATACTGTCATCAAGTCACTTCCAAGTTTTCTTTGATAAATATAAGAGATTGAATCTGTAACTATAACTCTTTTACTCTTAAATCCTTTCATGGCCCTCTTCTGACCAACCTTCAACTCTTCAACATCCTGCAAGCAAACTATATGCAGCAAAGATGAGACTCATCTCACCAGACAGAAAACATCTAAAAGGTTCCCTGCGTAATCACTTTCTGCTACATGATAATTCACCTTGACTCAACTTGCACATCTATTTCTGGATGAGACAAATATCTTCCAAGCTGTTGGTGATGAACCATTATTCCAATGTCAGGCACACCAGTGCAGTGTACTGAAGTAAAACTACATCCTACTTTGACTCATGACTTCTTTGCTTGTGTAGCCAAAGGCTGCCTTAATCCTTTCTGCTCTGGCACCACTCTGGAATTTCACACTGAATTGTCTTTTCACTCTAACCCTTAAATTGTCTTCAGAGTTGTGTAATCAGGATTCAGTATGTGATCCTATGATTTTTCTCAGGTCAAATTATCAAGTTAGTTACTGCTGTCTGAAGGGTTTTCAAAAGATTCAGCTATGTTGTGGCACTGAGCCATGTAATAGGTGTACATGCCACTCACAAAACCAGATGCAAAAGAAATATATTGCTGCAAAATCTGGGTCCAAAAGTAGCCGAAAGCGAGTTATTCTCAAACATAAGGTAGCATGAGTTCTCCAAGATGCCATGCTTTGTTCTTTCATTTATATCACAGCTTGCAAATGTTTCATTCCTTGGATGAAAACTAAGAAAGTTACCCTCTTCCTACTGCTGTCTTCATTCAGCTCTGGAGCAAAATATTAGTGTTTTGTGTTAGCTCTATAAACTTAGATTTTTAAACAGCTTCTGCAGCTCTTGTGAGAGTTGCCCAAACCAGAACACTCCCAGGTAGAGACACAAGGAGTAGAACTGATCTCCCTACATCCCTTATTGCATCTGTAACTCATGTAGCAAGTATCTGTATTATTTCAGTTCCTCATATTTACTTGAGAGAGTGCTGGCTTACGGTCATTAAAAAAAAAAAAAAATTAAAAAAAAATACACTCTTACACTCTTTTTTATAACCTACGACTCAGCTGAAACCAAGAATATCTGTTCTTTAGTCTGGTATGCTCATGAGCACTGTCAGCCTATATGCATTGAGCTGTGATATAGTTCTTTACCCACCTTAGGTATAATAGTCAAGGAATCTCTTAGGCTACACTTTTTAAGAAAGTAAGTAGATATCCTTGCCCGAGGTTACGTATTTTTTTTCATTGTAGTGTATAAAGAAAAGAAGGCTATAAAACCAAGGCATCCAAACAATATTCAAAAACATAGTTTACACATATCACAAACACAGATGTATATTTGCACTTGTCATTGATCCAGTTAGTCACAAAGGTTTATCTCTATTTATCTGTAACTTATATTGAGCCAACTTTTATTACCTCTTGTATGCAGAAATGGTAAAACCAGACACAGTTGGTAAACACAGGCAGGCACATGCTTATGTCAAGAGGTGCTTTTAAAAATTATCTCATTGACTTCAGCATCCATAGATAGATGTTCTCTGATGCAGAAGAAGCCTCAATGAGAGTGAAAATACACATGAGATCTGGGAAGGTGAGAGTCCAACTTTTCTGATATTTTAAAAAGATATCAATGCATCAGGCCTGAAATAAGGCTGTATTATGAAGTATTTTTCTTTTGTGCACCTGGTAGCACCTGTGTAATAGAAAGTCTGTTAGTCTTTTCAAGATGAAACTATAAGCACTTGATAAAACAGTATCTAGGATCTCAAATAGTGTACAGAGTGTTAAGCTGGCAAGCCTGGCTAGGTTTTCTCCTGTTGGGATAGTAAGTAAATAAAAGACTTTCATTTATAAATTGATCTGAAAGCAGTTGTTTTTCTATAAAAGAAGATTGGGGATACATCATTTGTTTCTTTAAGTCAGGCAAACTAATACTTAAAATTGCTGATTATTTTAAAATATATTTTATAACCATTGTTCTGTAGCTTAAATGAATCCTCTGCAATATACCTTTTTTTTTTTTTTTTGACTGTGCAGTTTTCCTCTTTTATTTTTCTTAAATGCTTTAAAACAACATGTTTTTTTTCTCTCTGTCCTTGAGATATTATTTGATTTTTGAAAAAAACTGAACATTAGGTCATTTCAAAGTGACATCTCTTGCCTGCTGTTGGCTTTTCTGGTGGCTCTCTAGGTGCTCATCTCCCCTTCTCCTCCATACTACATTGCTGCCCAGTGGCCAAGGTACCCTCTCAGCCTTAGCAATAGTAATGCTGAGACCCTGCTAGATGCAATAGTAAATGTGCAGAAGCTTAACTACCAGTGTGCAACATTTGCATCTGATTAGCACACTCCAGTCAGCACTAATAACATCACTGACAGGAACAACTAGGAGGGATTTTTGGGCAGGTCTTAATGAAAAGCATGGCAAAATTAATCCTTATCATCTTCCTTGATGCTGGCTGCATTGGAGTCAGTCCCCATGAGAGACAATCAACCGTCACCTTACCACTGTTCTTCAGGGCTGCATATGGGGGAAAGTTTTTCTTGTTCCTTTCCTTTCCTTTCCTTTCCTTTCCTTTCCTTTCCTTTCCTTTCCTCTTTCTTTTTTTTTTTTTTTCTTTTCCTGTTTTCTCACAACTTAATTTGTACGTTCAAAATCAACATATACCATCAGCTACAAATGCCACTAATTAATCATTGTTCATGTGTACAAGCCTCAGCATCCTCTATGCAGCTATCTCTCCCAATACTGTGTCTCTGACAGCAGACATTAGTGAATGCCATAAGAAGAGTGTAACAACAAGATAAGCCTATAGCAATGTTTCTCCAGAAACATTGTTTCTTTTACCTTCCTAGGACAAATAATCTGTGGCTTAGGAACTTCCCTGAGCCAGAAAGTCTCAAGTGATACGTTTGCAATTAGGAGTCCTTATTGGATTTTTCTGCCACAAATTTGTCCCATTGCTTTTTAGGCCCACATAACCTTTTAACATCTCCAACATGCTGGCAAGGAATTCCATGTCCCTCTGAACTGTGCACACAACTCTTTTCTGATTCATTTCAGATGCAGTTTTCTGGCCTCGCCTGGTGTCCCTCATTCTTGTATTAGATGGGACCATAACCAGTAGCTTCCAGCCTTCTCCATGCTACAGCATGTTCAGCATGACCTCTTGGCTGTTTCTTTTCCAGGCTGCAAAGCCCCACCTATTCAAGGCTGGAGGATCACACAGATCATGGAAGAAGGAGGAAAGGAGCAGGATAGTTCTGTTCAAGTCACACCATTATTTGGCACATTTCTGAAGGTCTGGGAGATTCTAGAAACAGAACAAGTTTCAGCATTTTAGCCCTGGATTTAAAATGTGCAGTCTATCCCAGCACAGTGCAGGACCATACAAAACCACATAATGACTGTCATACCACTATGCACAGAACAGCGAGTAGATGTACATGGACATAACGGGTTTTAAATGTTCATAATCTCCTTTCACAATGTATTGAAAAACTGAGTTTCTTTTCTGTCCTGGTTTGAGTGAGAACAGAACTAATTCTGTTCATTGATTTTATTTTTCAGCTCAGTTCTTCTAACTGACTGCACTGTCTGAAGTTAGCAGCCTGTTTTCACAGGCAGTGTCTGCTGCTGGCAGTGATAACAGCCCATTTAGAGTTAGTACCAAGGATTGCTGTGCAGACCAAGGCCACTGCTGGATCTTGCATACCAACCTGGAGGGTGCAGAAAGTAAAAGGTCACACCTGCAGGGAGGAGCAGACAAGACAGGTAACCCCAAACTGACCAACAAAAGATTCCAGCCCACACACATCATATTCAATATAAATCTGAAGGATCATGAGGGTCAAGCCCTGCTCAGCTCTTGCTTTCTTCTTGCAGCTTTTCCTTGCTTCTTCAATGGCCAGCATCTGAGGAGGACTCTGTCCATTCTCCCTTCAATCCCACTCTGTGTGTTCCTGAATGCAGTACCAGAATCCAGCATCTGAACACAGCTCCCATCTGCTGCTGGGCCCAGTCTGGGACTTCCCAGTGCCTGCTCCACAGCATCAGTGGTGACAGTGATATAATTGACATCGGGGGGGGGGAGGGGTTCAATACTG
>JANHGN010010432.1:48009-67770 GCA_024605025.1 Megaceryle maxima | reverse complement strand
GGGTTCTCCGTCTGGCGTGGTGCGTGGGTGTGTGTTGGATAGGTATATTGTGCAGGGGGGGGGGGGGGGGGGGTTCAATACTGTTTTGTATGTATTTGTATATATTCCATTTTTATAATTATTATTTTCATTTAAGCTGTCCTAGTTTCTTTTTCTAATCACTAAGTCTCTCTCCCTTATTCCCTTTCTCTTCCCCTTTGGGAGGGAGGAAGGTTAACTGAGAGCATCTGTTATATGTCTAGCATGCTGCCCTGCCCCTAAAGCATGACACTTTCCAAGAAAAACAAAGAAAGGCACTAGAAATTAGATTTGGTTTGCAAAGACCTCTATAAGCTGCTTCCAGCTCAGAGGATCAATCAGTTAAAATTCTGAGTACAAACAGTATTCTTCCAAATATATAATTTGTTAATGTCTGACTTGAAAGACAGGCACAATGTCAAGAGCACTGGTGAGCATCTGCACATGTAAATTCTTGATATGTATCTAGAAGGGAGACAAAGTACATAGGAGTGTGTCATTTTGATGAGGGGACCTTGCCTAGGAAGGAAAGGAGGACTGTCACTTGCACACAGCTCCAAATTGAAAAGCGTTTTATATTTTCATCTATAGTCACATAAAGAATTCTAAACAAGCTCTTCCATTGTAAAAAGAAAAAAAAAATTAAAAAATAAATTATAAATAGACTGTAAAAAGTAATTTTTGTTGTGGCATAGTGGCTGAACATTAAAAGCTGATTAACTTACATTATAACATCTCATGATTGTGTCTTGAATGTCATAAGTGTGAAACTTGAACAGCAGATGAGTTTAAATGCAAGTTTTGCCTCTAATTTGGTTTTTGTTAGTTTAAGCCTGACTTGTTAGAGCCCTTAAATCTGTATTTTCTGGTTTAATTAACAACAGACATAATATATCACCTTCTACATCATGGCATGGAAATTAGTCTTGTGAACTGCAGTTATAAGTAGTTTTGTTAAATTTCTACCACATCTCATGAATAAAAATAGCACATACTGCACACTGAGCTCTGCAAAATGACAAAAGACTAGAAATAGACAAAGGACCATTTACTGTCAAAGAATCATAGAATCATTCTGGCTGGAAAAGACCTTTAAGATCATTGAGTCATTTAGTCTTGCAAAAACAAACAAGACTGATTAAAGTCTTGTCCAAAGAAGGTCAACAAATATTCAACATGCAATTGCTGTCAGAATCAGGCCCTCACGCTTTTGCCAACCTGATAGATTTTTCAGTCAAGGGGATTTACACCCTGATGAGCAGCTGAATATAAACATTCTCTCTCGCAGTCTCAATTGTGCAGTAAACAGATCCCAGGAGTATGTATGTATTGAAAAATTAGTGTACTGAGCAGATCCCAAAAGCAACAAGCAAATGGAAAATGTTCAGTTAAGATATGCAGCACTGAATATCACTACATGATGGACTAAGGCTTCTATGTCTACTCATCTTTTTCAGCATCTCAGATCTTTAGCTAGCCCTATTCTCCATCTGAGTCACCACCAAAGTCATCTGACCATCAAAGTCATCTCATCCTACATGTCTTAGTTGACATGCAAACTGTCAAGCACCAGCAAAAAATCAACCTCTTTCTTAATATTACTTTTTTGGATTTCCAAAATGCAGACAGACAGCTGAAGGACAAATGGCAGAACTGAAAGTGTATCCCACCATGAGTGTCATCTCTCAGGTAACAAGCTTCTACCTGGAATGAGCAGCAAATTGTCACAAGCACCTTGTCTTTTCCTTCCTGGGTGGCTGAATGTAGTGCTGTTCACAGTCCCAAGGTTTTGTCCTTTCAAAAAATGGAGGTCACAGCAGTTTGGGAAACACATCAGAGAAAACAGAAAAGCCATCACAAAAACCTGAGAGACAACAGGTTATATGAGCAATTGCTAAGTCACTGAGATATTCTTTGTATGCATTTCTAATACACTCATTATCATAATAGCACCAAAAAAATTTCTTTTCTTCCTTTCTTTTTACTGTTACAGTAATAATTTAATTTATTTAAAATAAGAGCTACATCAGCTAATTTCATACAAGATATTACCCTTGCTTACAAATGTTACCTGTTTGGAAAAAGCAAGAACAGTAATTTAGAAAAGATTGATTTTGAGAAGATCATGGCTTCAACCACAACATTACCACATACAGAAAAACAGAACCCAGCTATTTTCTGCAATGACAAGCTGTACCCTATGGCAGATGAGCTCAACAGATATTCACTGAAACTCCAGACTAAACATTTTCTATGGTTTCAACCAGGATGGAGGTTTCAAACCTCCATCTACGTGTCGAACCTCCAGTACTACATGTCCAGATACACTTTTTTTGACTTTGTGATTTTCCTACCAAGATGGGATACGTGCCTTGTGATAAAGGAAGAATATACTTGGTCTATAAATTATAGCTGGGCTAGTGGGAGGATTCCAGTGCTGTCTTGCACACCATTCCCATAGTTACCTAAAGAAATTAGGCCTAACTTAAAATATCATAAAATCAGTCCATAAATGATTGTTAAAAAACACTCAGAGAGAGTGGGAAGGCATTTCAAGTGAGTTGCCTTATGAGTGTCTCCTCTTCTCACTCTTCTTAATATTTTCATTTCTGTAGAGCTGTGAAATGGTTAATGACAAGCTAAAGGGATGGCAAAAGCTATGGAAGAAAAGGGATGGCAAAAGCTATGGAAGATTCGGCCAAATTTTAAAATGATCTGGTGATGTAGATGTCCAGAATCAACAAGATTAATTTAGCCTGGTTTTGCCTCCAATGCAATGCAAAGGGTTCATTCCTGGCAAGCTTTTACAGAACAAATCAATGGGGATAACTATCAGCTAGACAGCTGTGTCCTGATGAAAGAGCTGGGTTTACAGGGGTCACAAAACTGGTATGGATGCTGCAATCTACTGCAACTTTCATTTGGGAAGTGTTACAAAAATAGGGTATGCAATAAGACAGAGAAGATATTTCTTCTGTCATGCAGAGTGCTGGTGAAGTGTTACCTAGAGCACTGCATTCTGTACTTCAAGCTAAGTCAGAAAAAATGCAAGGGAAATGTGAGCAGTGAGAGCAGTAAGAGATCTGGAAAAGAAAATCTACAGAGGAAAAAAAAGTATCAAAAAAACCAGGGTGGTTCAGCTTGGAAAGTAAGGACTGAGAAAGAAATTAAAATCTTTCATTGTTATAAAGATTGTTATAAGTTGCTCTTACTAAGTTCACCAAATTTAGGGCAGATATCAGGGAAGACCTCTTAGTGATGAGGGTAGAGGAAGCATAGTATGGTGACCTGGAAGATTATGAAATCTCCATCAGTGCAGGACAGTCAGATTGTGTCACTATTAGCAATTAGCAATACTAGAATATAGGCCTGGGCACTCAGTCATCCTCCCTTCAAAACCATCAGTTGTTCTGGTCCATCAGCACTCCCCAAACAGTTTGTGAGCATGGGCTGGACATTCACATGGCCCAGGGACCTTTTCCAACAGATAGGGAGTATCCTTCACAGCAAGGCAGGAAAGCTTCAAAGTACATTTCCCTGGGCCATTTGGTCTCAGGTTCTGAGAACTGTGCCAGGCCCATTTAATGTATTAGTACTGCAGTCCACCAGTAAAAAAGTTTTGTAGGAAGGTAAACCCACCTCTACAGCAGGAGGGGTTAGGAAATACTGTAATGCCTTATCTAGCCCTACATGCTTGCTTTGTTTACTAATGACCTTTGCTGGACTATGCAGAAAACTTTGGGTTATGGTACTATCCAAATTAAATCTAATCTCCAAGATCCTTATAAAAAAACAGCGAGGCTGACCTTAGAACAACACAAAGAGAAAAAAAAAAAGCTTTTTTCCCCTTCCTTGAGTGGTTTGTCTTGTAGATAACTCAGTAGAAATAGAAAAAGCAGTCTAACATAAATCAAGTTCAACATCTCAGCTGGAGATAAACAACTTTTATCAACTAGAAGATGCAGAACTATTTATTGTTATGTGGCATCACAAGAGCAAGCATTAGCAAACAGTGCAAGTATATTGCCCTTCCATCATTTAGGAATTCATAGGGGGCTGGAGGCTCCTCACTGCAGCATGGCTCTCAAACAGCCTTTCTGCACCAGCTGTGGGCCTAACTTTATCATGCCTTACAGAGAAAATGTCTATAATACAGTCACTGCTCCAACTGTGCTGTGATTGATAGCAGCTTAGCTGCCATAGCAAGGGCTACAGATCTTCCCAAAGGGGTGGCTTGCTCAGTCTAAATAAGAACAGTGTTACCCCAGCTGGATTCCTGCCTCTGTGCAAGTCACTTAACCTAATCCTAGCTCAGATAGGTTTTCAGCAACCACAGTATAGATACGGCCAAAGAAGTGTCTCAGATGGCTATACAAGCTGTTGGAAAACAGTCTCCTACAGGCTTTTGTTCATGAAGGCTCAGCATCAAGAAACACCTTTCATAGATGCACCAACAAATATTTCAGCATGAAGTCAAGGTTTCATTCGAAACTACTCACTACCACCACCCTTCCCACACACACCAAAGTCCTACTTCATTTCTCCCACTATATCTTGGCATCCTATTTTTCTGAGAGAGAATACAAAGTCAGGCCAGTCAGGTGTCAACCATAAAGTGGACAGTAGGGTGATGAATCTGTCCAACTGGTAGTGAGCAAAAATTCTTCATCTTGCTGTGAGAAAAGCAGCAGAATGACAGGTGGCAAGGGCCAGCATATCAAAAGGGGGAAATCTTGTGGAAAATGAATATTTTCCTGCTGTGAACTTCCCTCCCCTGCTCCTTATGATATTCATAGTGAAGCTGAGTTCAGGCATGTTCAGTTAAGATATCTAGTTTGACTGACAAAAAAGTACAGATGAAGGCACTAGTTTCAGTGGAGGAAAAAACAGATGATCGAGAGCTCCCAACTCTTGAAATCCAGCATTAACAGGAGAGTAATAAGGATAGTTCAGTAAAATCTATTTTCTGAACACAGGACACAGTTTAAATATAGAGAATCTGAGTTACTTAGAGCAAGGTAGCTTTAAAATAAATCTAGATACTCAAACATGTTTCTGGGGAGGAAGATGACTTTGAGGAGTGCTTGAAGGACTTTACCCACTGTTAAGCCTCAGTCTATTCCCTTGCAATCCCAGACCATTCAGTCTAAGTCACCTGAGAGAAAAAACACGTGGGTGTAAAATATTTTTCCTATTTCTCCTGGGAAGTCTGTTGCATAGGTTGAAATCTGTATTTTTGTAGCAAATAATGAAATAATTTGACCCCCTCAAGCCCCAGCGTATAGGAGGAACATTCAGTACACTGCAGGACTGTAAGTCACCTCTGAGTCATCATGTCTAGACCCCTGCTATCTCCAGCAATCACGACACATAAACCAATTCATAAATCTATTTCATTCCATATGAAAAATGCTGTGGATATTTGTCCAATTTCAAAGCCTTTTTAAGCTTTATTCTGAAGGGTGGAAACATTCTTCAAACTCACATCTTAAATTTATTCACAGACAGCTGTACCCTTCAGTTTCATGGCATGGAGACCCTTTATCTTAGCTTTTTGTTCTGTACAGCACTAACCCCTGTGTCTAGCCTGCACAAAAACAGCCTTTTCAGATCCATCCAAACTTTTCTTTGCCAGAGTGAGCAAGCCAAGCTCTTTCTAGTCTCCCCCAAGATGACAGAAAGTGTCTGACCCTCTGAGTCACCTTTCTCTACAGCTATGGCAGCTGGAATCCACTTTTTTTTGTTGTTTATTTTTTAAACTGGTGACCAGAGTTGCAATTGGTTTTCCAGATTGCCTGTAACAGCAGCTTGTACAATGATTTGATACTTGTTTATCTGCAGTGAAATATTTAATCTGGTGGGTTTTTAGACTTGTATTTGCTTTCTTGATTACAGCATCTCAATGAGTGTGATTGACCATCACATGTATGTTTCTCCTTCTCTCCTTCCCTGATGAAAAATTTCTAGTTTATAATGGTAGTTATTGCTATTACTTGCTATTCAATTTTCTCCCACTTCTGTAATTCAAGTCTAAAGGTTCAGCCAAGTTCTTTTATTTGATCCTCAGATCCTCATTACTGCTAACCTTTTCATTAACATCAGTTTTCATTATCACAAAATTTTTTTCCCCCATTGATTTAATTGATAAAAACACTAAATACTCAAACTTAATAATATATGATGTATTTTAAAATCCAAGATATAATATTGCATCTTCATGTTTAAGAACAGATATCCTAGACAGTTACAATACAAACAGCATACCTTACAATGACTTACTCTATTTTTGTCTTGTCCCTGTATCTAATTATTTTAATAAATATCTTACTCTCTGATACATGAAAGGTTAGTGAATGACAGCAGCATGTAAACCTTCATTTTGAAAAAAAAACAACTAAGAAAGTTCAGTAGCTTCACAAACATTTCTACCCTAGACACTTTTGGGGATA
Source organism: Megaceryle maxima (assembly GCA_024605025.1). Lineage (NCBI taxonomy): Eukaryota > Metazoa > Chordata > Aves > Coraciiformes > Cerylidae > Megaceryle > Megaceryle maxima. Next base: position 61,303 of record JANHGN010010432.1, on the reverse strand, counting down.
TTTCTAACCTGCTGTATTGAACTGTTCAGTAACAACAGAGTTACAGCTTTATTGGGGTTTATTTATAAATGTAGGATCAAGCATTCCCTTTATCATAAGCAAGCTGCTATCTTAATAAAAAAAATAAATTAGTTAAAGCTTGCTTATGTTCTGAACTTTGCCTTTATGCCTGAGGTTAGGTATCCATATTTAGAACCCTAAATAAATATGGCCTGAAGCACTGTATCATTCCAACTGCTGTTGATTTGACTGCAGGTCCCTGTTATTAGGTTTCCTGTCCTCTTATAGGACAGGAAGGTTTCATTTTGGTGAGAACTGAATATTGCCAAGGTTTCCATGCTCTGTGGCTCCATGCAATGCATTTTCTTTTTCTTTACTTTTCATTCTCTTTTGGAGATGGGTTAGGCAAGAGGGTGATGGTATTTCTATGACCAGTGCCGTCATGACAGGCAGACAGCTATGGGCTGTTCTGAGGCTGGATGATTCATGTCCACTGAACAGAAAAAGGCTAGGGACAGCATATTGCCCTCAAAATCAAACCTCTATCAGCAGACCTCAAACTGGTGCAGAATGAGAAGCACCAAAGTGCTTGCTCATGGCTTTGCCTTCTATAAGGTCATAAAGTTTTGCCTGATTATCTTGAATTCATTTCATTTTAGTGTTTAACAGCTGAGATGTGCTAGGCTTTGAGAGCTCTTCATTTTAAAACACTTTCCCGCTCTGTCCCCAGTAAAACTTCCAAGATAACCTTTTTTAAGCACGACTGTAAACATGGAGACCTAGTCCCATAAGATTAGCTTCCAGCCAAACCAGAAGCTTCCCTGGGACTTCTGAGCTAAGAAGAAGCCTCCATTAGTTTTTTGTGCTAATTTCTTTCTTCTGTTTTGAGCAGCACTGTAACATTAAGCTTAACCAGAGCCAGGTGGGTGATGGGAACAACAACATGCTCTTTCCGCTCTGTTTCAAGATGTCCCAAATCTGCTGACTAAAACTTTCCTTGTGAGGTGTTTTGGGTTTTGCTTGAAAGTAGACAAAGCAAAATTTAGGACCATATAGAAAGTAAAAGTGGGAGCAGAAACCCTTGGGCTGAATTTGGAAGTAAACTTTATCTCAACTATTATGTGCATCACTGAAGAGGTGTCCAGAGCCAAGTGGAGTAAAGAGGGAAAACAGTGTTAGGGAAGGGAAGGGAAGGGAAGGGAAGGGAAGGGAAGGGAAGGGAAGGGAAGGGAAGGGAAGGGAGAACAGAGGCTGAAGTAGATACATGGTGAAACCCTGGAAGAATAGTGTTCTTTATTATGAAGAGACCAGTGACTCTCAAAGGAAGTCTCCACAGCAATAAACCAAGTCCATCTTTAGACTCCCCCATCCTTGCTAAATTAAACTAGCAATCTGCAAGCCAGTTGGACACTTCCTCCCACCCCCAACCCCCTGCCCCTGCAATGCACTGAGATAAAATTGGTCAAACAGTTTTGGAGATAAGCACCATAAACAATGCAGTTAATGCAGCATGGTGACACTGCAAATGGTATGCACGTTGTGACAGGTGATACAAGGAGCATGGACTGCCCCTGGGCACTCATTAACTCAGCAAATCTCTGAGAACTGGAAAAGCCCAAAGACCTCTGGAAACTGTGCACTGCAGCCATATGAAGGACAGAAGGAAACAAAAGGCAGAAAAATCTTACATGCCAGTTCACATTATGCTAGTCTTGCACAGGCTGCACTGAGCACATCACATCCAAGATTCAGCATTAAAAGAGAACAAGGGTAGGAAGAGTTAGGGGAAGGTTGTGTTTCTCAGTAAAGAGAAAAAAGTCAAAGAAATTCAAAGCTGACAAAAAGACTTTCTGTGGTGTGGTTTGAAGTGTAATTTTCAGTATCTTAACATGTTCAAATGTTGACAATCTATTATCAGCCATGGGCAACATACTCAGGTTCTGCTGCTCAGAGCCTAATTTTCACCAGCAAATCTCACCTCCGCTAGCTGCTTTCAGTGCTGTCTGCACTGGGATGAATAAAAAGCTCTGCAGAGAAGCATTATTTTAGCTTTCTGCTAGTCTCACAGGAATAAACTTTCTCTTTTTGAATTACAAAATAAATAGCTTTATGAATCTTTTAACAAAAACTAACTTTAGAAAAAAGGGAATTGTATACACACACAGAGACAAGTATGGATAAATTTTATTTGTCTTGGTTTGGTGTTTTCAATCTTGCATATTAGGATATATTATGGCTGACTAATAGACTAGAACTCAGAATATTCAACAGAAATAATTCTGTCTGTATGTCAAAGGTATGAGCCTGCAAAATTAATTACAGAAACAGTGTAGGCTTATATGAGCAGTAAAAGACTAACAAAACAATAACATGCTGAAAACCCCAAAGTTTCTCCAGCATAATCATAACGTCAGACTTTCTCAGTATGCATATCTGTGTACCACATCTTGTTCACCTTTATTCAGGCTGAATTTATAACTGTTGGTTTAAAAAGCAATGCAAATACCAAGTGAATCAGAGCATCAGGATTTTACCATATGATTTTATGGTGTTACGACAAATCTAAAATTAAAAGCACCCTACCTATGTTTTGTTTTGGTTTATTTTGGTTTGGTTTTTTCCTTTGGTTTTAGGTGGGTTTTTTTGGCTTCTTCCTGGTCTGTCAAACTGTTAACTGCAATGCCATGTATTTGGTGTCACTGCAATGCCCTGTTGGAGGCCTTCCCACTGCCGGGGCCCTGACATGTCCCATTCTGCCCTGGCTCTCACCTGCAAAGACATAGCTCAGCTAAGAGCCATGGTGTTGCTTGCTCACCACTGCAGTGACACAGCCACTTTGCTTTCAAATCAGAGATTATGTGCTGTCTCTAAAAAGTGAAGTATGTGCATCTCACTGACACTTCTCATCCCACCTCCCATCACTTGTGGTGCTGGACAAGGGCTGGAGTTTGCTTGGGCACCTGTGAAGCACAAGCACTGGAGCCCTCAGTCTTGGCTGATACAAATATTGACAAGTAATATACAAAAAAGCTTTGCTAACAGCTCTGGTTTCTTCACTAGCTGGTTAGGATTGATGCCTTGCTATAAAACAAGCACATGTCATTTATGTGTGCTGTATAGTACACAAACTTATGAAAACCACACAGGTTTCTGGGCAGGCCCTGCAGATTCACTGTTTCATCAGATGAGTAGGATCTAATCAAGAACTAAACCTCTGGAAAGAGTGTGAAATCAAAGTCACATAGCCATGTGTCACCTTACAGGAGAGGCTTGGACATGAAAGCAACTAAGATTTAGCAGGGGGGTTTCATAAATATTTATAGAGCATTGAAGAATTACTAGGTGTCTTAGGATGAGTGAAGCGTGCCAAAAATAGACCCTCCGAAGAGCTAAACTCCAAATGACGTAAACCAGAACAACACTAATTCTGGAGCTGGGATGTGGCACCTGTATTCGTGAACTGGAAATTAGTGCATTGGGTAGGCTAAGTCCTAGAATCTCTTATGTATATTAGAAAACATATCAGTTCCTTGCCCAGCACCCACTGGAAAGCCAGACTTTGGGTGCAGAGCACCAAGCCAGGAACAAGATCAGCTTCATAAAGAGACAATTACACTCATTTTTGTTCAGCATTTTCCAGATGAAGATTTAATGCAGATTTATGTAAGAGGAGATGCAGAGAAACAAAATGTCTCTGAATGATGGTGGAGATTCATCTCTCCTTAAATCCTCTCTCCTCTGTCCCTACTAAACTGAATTTAATGCTTCCTCCCAATCAAGATAATCTGTTATGAAAACTTTGAGTCTAACTAAACCTTTTATTTTTTTCAGAAGGAACATTATAAAAAAATATTCTGTGAGAACAAGCAGAAATGCTATTAAACCTAGCAATTCGTCAGCACATTGACCTGTTAAAAGGAACTAAGCCCAAGAAGCAGATGCATTGGAAACACATGGGTAATGGTATCCAGGAACTGGTTTTTTCTCCCTTTCAAACTAAGTTAAAAACCTGTGGGGATTTTGCTGATGGAAGTTTTAATAGGATGTAAATCTTACTGTACCTCACTCATGAGTTTGGGGTTTAGGTTTTGGGGGGTTGGGTTTTTTAATATACAAAACTTAGCTCAGTTTAAACTATTTTATTACCTGCTTTTTAGTTCTTTCATCTGTAGAGTGATAAAAACCAGATTGTTTTTTATATGCCATCAGTGATGTACAAGTGTGGTGTAGCACTGTATTACTACCCTGAGATAATGTGTTGCTAGCTGCATAACTCTGTGTCACTGTCACACCTTGTTATTCACCACAGCAGAATCTGCTGAGCTGAAGCAACTGTGCCTGATAGTAAATTTGTCTGTATTCTTGTATAATTTCAATAACATACACCCAGTTTTTTGTAACCTCCTTACACCATTGTGAAGTGACATTTACTGCTTTGGTAAATGTATTCTGCAGGATTATAGGAAATAACACTATTTGAAATAGAACTTCAGTCTTAATGTGCCAAAGAAGATGTCTTCGCATAACAGACACTTACTTTTTTCAGTAAAATTAGTCCAGCTATTTTGTTTTCTCTATGCTGGGTACACCCTTCCCATCACTTTTTCACCATGGTGAGTAGATGTGATGCCATCCAGTTTTTCCACTTTGGGTATGTCTAGGCTTCATCGTGAGATAAACTATGAGAATATCTAAGTGGAAGAGCTGGGTAGTTTATCGATTTGCTCACCAGGGAGAGTCTGTGATGCATTGTGGACAGGTTCCATATCAATTCAGCTAGTGCTCATTTTTTACATGACTTAGGTCAAGTATTTTCATGCAAGTATTCATCTTAGACCATGGGGGGGAATCAGTCTCACTCATATCTCAATAAGTTAGTTGTCAAGCTCTCAGCTATTTACCTTTCTTCCCATTACAGGCAGCTGGGATAAGCAGGCACATCCAGGGAGAAATTAATCTCATCTGAAGATAGGTAAAGTAGGTCAGAGAAATTGCATGTGTGGGTTTCTCTCCAATGAATGTGGTGGAAGCCTAGAGAAATCAGTGGAAAATTAGACAACTAAACCTTAAATATCTGTACAGACATGGAAATAAACTTGCCTGATATTGCTCTGTCAACGATAAACAGCTGCTACAAGGAAAGTTGTGCTCTTGGTCATAGTTTCATGACTTGACTTGTAAAACATGCCCTGCTTCAGGGTCTCCTATCTCCCCAGACACTCCTCAGAGTGTTATGGTGTGTAAGTAGGTCAGCACTCTTGTTAATTTTATACCACTCCAGTGATAAACCTTTTGTTTCTACAAAAACAATGTCCAAATGCTACTTCTCAAGCATCTGTTTGGCCATGATAGCATGAGCATGGCTTGCAGTATAATATTTGTCCATTTAAAATACATCTATTAATTTATTCCCTGTGCAGGAAACCTTTGTACAGATTCACTGCTGGAAGAAAATAATAGTTGTGTAGAGGACAAATGCTTCTAAAAGGGCAGCTTATTTCCATCCACACACTGTCCACAATACCTGTGGGTTTTTTTCTGTTTTATAACATGAGCATTATATAAAGTAAATGTAAACTGTGAGGACTGATGAGAATTTTTGGTATTATTCTTATAATATTTTTCCAAAAGAGACTGTTTTCTTTTTATGTTTGGTAAATTAATTTAAGTAGAAGGGTGAGTCAGAAACAATTTGGAGTCTCAAAGGATCAACATATAATAAATAACTTTACACTGGTTTCTCTAGTTACTCCCTATATTTGGATACAGTGATCCTAATTATGGTTTTGTCTTTATTTCCCACCCTTATTTGAAGACAATAGCAAATGCTGTTATTGTATCCAAGTACAAGAACTCAGCTATTAAAATAGTGGTGCTCAGTTCAACATGAAGCAGTAACATATAGCCCATCCACTAAGGAAAACTTGATATTGTAATTAATAATATTCTGGTTTATTTTCACCTTACAGTACATTAAAAGTTCAGCTATGGGGTTTTTTGTGTGTAAAATAAATTCTGAGAACAGGTATGTTTTTTGACTACAACTTGAAACTTATTTCAAAGATCTCAGTCAGAGTTACAAGAGTCTGTCATTTATGGAAATATTTGGGAAAAAACACAGAATGTTTCAAGTCCTTTTGAAAAGTTATATTTTCAAGAACAGTGTTTTTCCTGAGCTTAATGGTAAGGGAGCACAGCTTGTTGTCTTCAGTTCAACAGGACCAGCTGGCCGTTCTCTTATATTAAGTGCATTGTGGGCATATCACAGACATGAAGACTGCACACAGCAATTATCGCCAGTTTCCTGCTGTGTGTCAGTACACATTTCATAACATAAACAATGTTACTCCCTCAGGTTGTTTTTTAAGCTTAGATTTGAAACGCCTATGTTGATCTGGCAAAATTTGCCAGCCTTAGACTACTTGAAAGCTTCAGAATCTTTAGCTGAAAGTTTGAAGCTAGATGTGACTTTTTCTTTAATTTTAAATATATGATTTCCAGTTCTCATTATGTCAATGGCAATATCTCAGTAAAATAAATCTTAAAATGTATTTGAAGAATTTCTCTAGCCTTTTCTTAGAAATTGTATATTAGTCCAAACCTTACAGTATGGTAGACAGCAGCTAAGTGGCAGAAATGGCACTAAATAAGACTGATTTGATTTTCAGTTATACATTTACAGTATCACAGAGTACATATTATGATAGTACGGACAAGAGGGAGACTAGATGTTCACCTGACCCTTATAGACCAAGAAAGTACTCCTCACAGAAAGACAATAGATAAATATTATTCTATAATAAGGATTAATTTGAACCTAAATATTTTTCCCATATATTGCTTTTTTTTAAAATCAAAAACTCAGAAATTGCCAAAATAATTTATCATGCAAAACACAATATGGCTTTTGTGTATTTATTGTGTTGCTTGGGCATTAAAATGTTAGATTTGAAATATCATCTTGACATGTATATCACAACTTGTTTAGAAAGTAATGAGTGCAGTAGTTTTCATGCCCATGAAATTCAGACTAGATACCAAAGTGCCTGGCCTTCACTGAAAAGTGGCAAACAATGCTCACTTTCTTCAATCTACTTCTGTATGTTCATGTCTTGTAAAGATAACTCCACAGGGCAGAACTGGGATTATGTGTCAACAGATAGAGAATGGGGATTGCAAATAGACCCTAAATAGACATAAAATCACAGGTAAGCTGTATCTTTGACCTCTCTGCTTCACTCCATGTTCATGTTTCAAGGTCCTGATTGTCAGAGCAGAAGCCTGGGACCCTCAGTCAGTCACGAACCCTATTAACCAACTTGTCTTCACCACAGTCCAACCTACAGCCAAGCTCTCTCTTGTGGTGTGTCCCTGTGACTCTGACAGGCTGTGACTCTCCTCCCATCTCCCTGTGCTGAGATAAGCCATGATTTTGATTCTGCATCAGCAAAGGTGTCTTTTCAGGAGGTCTTTGGTTGAATACTTCACTTAACTGTTGATGGCTATTAAGTTTAAACATGAAAATGAAAGCTAAGGTTGATATAAGATTTTCTTGCAATACAATAGCCAAATACATAGATAACTACCTCCAAAGTTCTCCACACATAAACCCATCCACAATGTTGTTCTAACAACACCCACAGTACCACCCTCTAGAGAAACCTTGATTACAGTAAAGCTTTATTATTATCTAAATAAATTCTTTCTCTACAGCAGAAAATTTTTTTTCAGATCTCTTCTGCACATTGTCTTTTAATAATTTAGAGAACTTCTTCCACCTTCCAAATATGATCTTAAACTTAAAATGATTGATGGTGCTGTTCTGATGACAAATACTACAGTAATGAGAAATGGCATGGAAATTTTTTCAAGTAGAAAAACAGAAAAGAATCATTAGATTCATTATAGATCAATGAATAAAAACATCATCATGAATGAAATGAAAGAAACAGAAGACAGTCCATCAATCTTAGTTACCGACAGCAGAAGTAGGATATAGGTACAAACTATGTATTTTCTGTTTTGTTATCTTATGAGAATACAGTGTGCTTAAGCAACGTGTCACTATCTTTCAGTGATGCATTGCAGCAAACCATCATGCAGGAGAGGAATCCATCAACAAACAGGAGATGGGAAACAGCAACTAGTGACTGTATTCTTGATGTTTTAGATCAAAAGTGATAGAAAACTTATGTGAGTAACAGAGCTGGCCAAATACAGTTATTTTTTCATCTCTGAAGCAGCTGTTGTCCATCTCAACTATCATTATTATTCGTGAGCATTCACAAAAGCAAGTGTTTGTCTGAACAGATATTTGGAGTATGTCTGTTCTTCATACAAATACTCTTCTTTGCACATGAGCAACAGTAATGGTTGTGATTTGCTATTCAACATCTACACTTCTGTTTAAACTGCTCCAATTCTCTGATTAGGGGGAAAAACCAGATTCTGGATGATACAGGTGATCGGAGATGATGGTGAAGACACAGAGATTGTGTCACTGATGAATTGTCTCCTTTAGGGAAAGGAGCACAAGGAACGTTTCCTGTAAATTTAAATAGAATTATATTTTTCTATCAGTCATAAACCTGAAGTATAAAGTTAGGTTAATAAAATGAAGGACAATCAGAAGCTGAAGGATAAATCAATAACTCACACACATCTATTACACTGCTGTCAAGTTCTTACACCAAGAGAGGGGTTATATTGGATTTTCAAAGGCAAATGAGCTTCTTGCTCTCTGCAGCCAAAGCTAAGATTCCATTGTTCTCCAAGGCAATTGTTTTGTTAATTTTGAACTGGTCTCAGACCCAGAAGGTCCAAGTTGTGCTGACTCCGTAACTGTCCTTGACAGGAAACAATGTCCTTTTACTTCTCATGCATATCTCTTTGTAAATGTCTGTCTTCCCCCACGCTCAAAGAAAGGCTGACAGCCTTATTCCTTGAATATACTCCTCTTGATCTCTACATGCATAATTCTTGGCTATTCAGAGACATTAGAAAGGAACAGGCAAATTGTTACAGAATGACAAAATGATTTGAAAAGAAATGGCAAATCTGTAAAACCAGGATTAACCCATAGTTGGATACCTTTGATTTTGCTGTTATCCAGGCAAAATGCTGTTCAATAAGCCTCCTGCCTGCACAGTAACTTGTAGGGCTGTGTACTAAGAAAACCAGTAAAAAACTATTTGAAAATCTTATTTAGGCATTGAATCTTTTAAAACTGCCTTTCTGGGCAGCAAGGTAATACTGTACTGTCAAGTTGCATTATTCCTTTGCTTTAGAAAGAAAGGAAGAAGTCAGAAGTAATCCCAGGACTGTGGATGACTTTTTCAACTGGCACCTGCATTAAATTCTTTCGAGGTCTCTGACTGTGCAAAGATAAGCAACATCTCATGAGAGATCATTTGTAAGAGTACATTTATTAATTTAGAAAAGTATTCTCTGTGAAAAAAAAAAGTTAATTTTGTGGAATACATTTTACAATTCCTTTAAGATGTATTTTTCACATATTTTTTAGAAGCCTGTGGGTTCAGTATTACCATGCAATTTCTGCAAGTCTCTGCATGGTAGTTCCACATATTGAGTGCCAGTGAAATTAAAAATAGGTTCTGCTGAATATAAAGGGGATAGGATAAACATCTGCCACAATTTAAAATTATTTCAGTATGTTTGCCATAATATTTCCCCTTTTGATCACAAAGGAACACTTTGCATCTCAGGGTCAGACCCTTAGCTGAGCTAGCCACTCAGTGGTAAATATTGGCAAGTGCTGACATTTGAAGTGCCACTGCTGGAGCAGTTATTTGACCAATACAGCTGAAACCTAACATCTTGTGCTTGGTGCTATAGTTCATAAACTTTTCAATTATTTTAATCCCTATGTGTCAGGGCTGCTTTAGAAGCAGTTTGCTCTGGTTTGATCTCACTGGCTCGCCTGCTATTACTGGCCTTGAGCATATTCTGCAGCCTACCCATGCTCTCCAATATCACTGAGGCATTTCTTCTTAGCTTGGCTCAGCAAAAGGCTTCTCCCCTTCTTCACCCAGCAAGGATTTCCTAAAGAAAAGTGAGTAATTAAAAGTTCCTTCATCCTTTCCCCCACAGTGAATTTGTAGGGGAAGTGGAGCAAGTGTTTCTCAAGCCCATCCCCAGGTTGTGTGGTAGACTCGGCATCAAAGGAGCTGGGTCTGAAACTCCCATCTGGAACAAGAAGCGCTGGATCTGAAACATGATGGTGGCTGAGCTGAGGCTTTTCTGGACATACTCCACAGCATGAATAGCTGCCCCAAGGTGACCTACAGAACTACATTCCCTTGCAATGCTTCCACTACCTCCCTAGCAGAGAAACTGTGTATTCCTCATGTGAGACCCAAATCACAACAACTTCATTTTATGTGCTGCCTGTTTCTGCAGATACCTGACTTCAAATGCCTGCTTAGTGGCCACCTGATCAATCCTGCTGGCATCTGACATCTGAAATGCCACATTGACATTTACTTGTTTTCCCAAACACTTCTGGAGTTGACAGTGGAACTACTTCAGCCTTATATAAAGACTACTGGGTGCTGGGAAAGGGGAGAGCAGCCCCTCACCAGCTCCATCCTTTGTGATTGGTTTCAGCATCCAAATCCATGGGTGTCTGGAGGACTATGAATCTTTATGAGGGATTGCTACAACACTGCAGCTTGCTGTAAGGGAGTTGCACTCCCAAAAGGAACATGAGCTCAGGCTTGCCTCTTCCCTCCACATTTCCTAATTAGCTTTGGCAATGCTATGAGCAGGCTGGCCTCTCTACTTCCCATTATAAGCATCCTTGTTCTCCCAAATTTCATAGAAACCCTAGACATCTGCATTGGTAGAAAAGCCAAATGACACTGCGCTGCTCTAAGACACTGTTGTGTTTGAGCTACAATACTTTCCACTCCTGTGCTAGCATTTACACAGCTAGCGGGTATCACACCCACAGCCCATTTGGATAACCCACCCCTGGAGCCACTCAATGCCTGGGAGATGAGCGGGGTTAGAAGACCTTGTGCTGTGGTACCTCAGCTCGCAGCTGTGCAGCTTTGTTCAGCCTGGTAGTATCTTGTAGGCAGCAGTAGGAAACTGTGGATGCATGTTAGTGGCTGGCTGGCTGGCTTCCTACCACATCCATCCAGTATAAAACGATTTTTCCCCTAGAAAGCAGCACTGATGGTGGCAGTTGTGTTTGCTCAAATACTTGGAGAAATCTGGCACTAGTTTTGGACAGGAGCCCAGAGAAAATGTTTTTAATGAATTGTAACTTGCAATATTTCTGATACGTGGATGAAAGAACATTCTTTATAGGGAGCAATTGTTACTTATATTTTTTCTAAGAGAGGTGTTTGTTACAGTAGTATCTGTCAAAAGCTTGGGACCTTCCAGGCTCTGCAGCTTTGAGCCTCATTATCAGGGGAGCTTTGCTGAAATGTCTCCTCAAGAACTGAGGCATGCCAGCCTACAGTTTTCCCAAGAATTATATTCAATCATCTCTGCCCTTCTTTCAGTTTTAAACTTGGCTGTTGGCCTGGACTACTTGTCCTTCCTTCTCCCTCTCACATTTTCTAAATCCTCAGCCCAAATAGATTTAAGCCAACTTTATGCTTTGAAGGAAAAGCAACTGGCTCCAACTCAACTTTGAGGTCATGTTGAGTCCAGCTATATACTGAGCTGTCTGCCAGACACCACGTAAAGGTTTTGCATGATCCCTTTTGTTTCCTAAACATCTTGGGGTTTGCCAAGCCTGGTGCTCTGTATGCATTTGTGGCACTGTTACTCATAGCTGGAGGCCACCAGCTCAGGAGTTTAATGGGAGTGCCGGATCACAGCTTCATCCTTCCTGTGATCTCATAGTGGGGATAGTCCCAAGGGATCTGGCCCCACCGGCAGGGTTAGTGGTCTTGTTCTTGCCCTGCACCTGTCTCTCTGTCTTTGAGTGCATGGGAAGCCTCTCAAACCATCAGAAGTGCAGTCCTTCTGGTACAGACCTGTAAGTTTGCTTAGTGGGTGAAATATCAGTACATTGTCTCCTCTCATTTTCAGTCTTCTCAGATAGAAGTATCTGCTGAAGATAGTATTGGGCTTACTGGTCATCCTTTGATATTCTTGGAAAATGAGTATCCTTTCCCAGTAATATCTTCAAAAAATCCTTTTTGTGTACATTTTTGCCAACTGTTTAACAATGACAATCATCCTTAATACATGTCTTTTATTCCTCCACCTTCATCTGTACTCCCAGGAGAGCTGTGTGTATTTGACAGACAACGAGTAGAGCACAACCACAACAAAGCAACCATACACAGTATATAGACCACCAGAGAAAATATGATAATAGATTCACCTCTATCTTTAAACAAGAATTTTCCTAGAATATATGAGTGTTCATTTAGCTGCACTGCCAAGAAGATGTAAACTATCTTCAAAGTATCCAGTCTTTCCCTGCTTCACCAAGAGGGAATATCCATTTCCGATTCTATGTGATAATGATCTTAGCCCTTGACCAGGTTTATCGAGTCATTTACTAGTTTCTGTTGTTTGCATACAAATAGCAAAACACACTTGACTCAAAGGACATGTCAGTTGTCTTCCAAGAAAACTTTTTTGTCTGCCTTTACCTGAATGGCACCTTTTCCCAGAATTTAACTTTTTTCATTGAATCAGACATCTGCACTGCACATTTTTAGCTCCTAGTAGTTTTGCTGACCCACATTCTAGTGTAGTATGGGGTTACATACTAATCCAGAGACTTTTCTAATTAGAAACAATTATTTTTTTATCATATACATACATGCACATAAAATATATTTACAATAATGACTGTCCCAGTAGAACCACAAACTGCATGGATAAGCAGACAGTAGAAAACCAAACAAAACCAAAGTAAGTTCCTGGTATATAAAATATACTTTAATTTGTACATACTGAAGTCATAGACAGAATAGTTAAAATGTAGTCAGAGATAATAGGATCTGGCAAGAGTCTTTCTCTGAATTACAGCGAAGTCTTGACCCTGTTCATTTACTATGAAAACTGAGAACTAATGCTTTGCCTACTTTATGGTGCTCTAGATAAAAGAAAAATGGCCACTGAATAAAAACATTCCTTTTGTATATTTAAGTTCATATTTGACTATGCACACAGAAACATGAACTTGTGGATGCTCCCTGTATGCAAAACATTTAACAGTCTTTCAGGCTTTCACAGGTTAGGAGGATTTTTAATTTCACAGTGTGTTTGAAAAATAAAAGTGATTCAGTGGATACAAAAC
>JANHGN010010432.1:0-37352 GCA_024605025.1 Megaceryle maxima | reverse complement strand
TTATTAAAAAACAAAAACAAAATCACCAACTTTGAAAAAAATTTTTAACAAGGAAGCCACAAACAGGGCTTGTGTGCAAAATTAATAAACTGATGTGGAGATTATAAATTCCACAGGGACTAAACACACACACACCCTTTCTTTGCTCCAGTTGTGAGCTTTTCTACATTAAGGTTATTTTTAAATCCATGACCAAACAGAATGAGAAACAAAATAAAACCAATAGTCCTAATAAAAATCTTCCTTCTACAACAAAAGTTATGTAACAGGCTTAAATAATGTAACTCCTAAATGGGAGAATTTAAAATGTCAGGCTGTTACCATCAGAAGAAGAAATAAGTAATGAATGTGAATTTAAAGATTTTTCTGAAAGTCTCTGTAAATTGAAAAATGAAAGCCACACAGCTCATACTCATAAAGCTCAGAAATAGTCCCAGCACCAGTCCTAAGTCTGCTGCAAGTGGTGACCATAGCCACTCTTCAGCCACCAGCCATGAACTTCAGAAAAAAATAAATTCAAAAATCACAAAAATCTGCTATTGTTTGATTTTGGAAACCAAGTCCAGGAAATATCTTCAAAGCAGTGTTCAGAAATCAAAATGCAAACAGTTTTCTACCTTTATCTACTACAAGACAGGTTCCCCCAGCATACTGTGGACTTCTACTATAGATCAGACACTTCCTTCCACCCTTTTCACCATTACCCGGGATTTCTGTGACCCACTGAGAGTTCCTGTACCCTAAAAGTGGAAGCAAACTTTCTTATCCAGACATTAGGGAGGAAAATCATATAGAAAATTCAGGTATGCAGGGCAATCAATGCAATTTACATTTTCTGATCATCTTTACATAAAAAGGGGGCTTGTATGCAGAATTTCAAACTGGGTTAAATTAATTTCACCTCTGAAGTTATGCGTGCTGTTGCTCTGGGATTTCAGTTCCATTTTCTGGATTGTTTTAGTTTTGTTCAAGTGAAAACAATAGCTCTCTTGAGCAAAAGGCTGTTGTCAGTGAAAAGAACAATGTAGAATAACAGCTGGAAACACAGCAAAGAGCAATAGCACTGAGTCTTGGCTCATGTGTTGGATCAAGTGAGGTAAATTCACTGTTTTAGTTGAATCCATCTCCAAACAACAGCTGGTGCGCAGCAAGTTTTCAGTATTGAATAATTTTTTCTTCTTATGATCATTAATAATTTTCCTAAAAAGGAAACAGGCCCCTTAATGCCCCTGGTTGCTCCTTGCAGGTTTTGCAGTCAGCATGGCACTGATGCCTTCCACCCGCTGCTGACTTCCAGTGCTGTCTGTGCTGGGAGCCAGGGGTCCTTGCATCTGCTTACATGGCTTCTGTTCTGCCAATGCTTTTTAAAAAAGGTAAAAGCAAAATTATTTTTAAATGCCACTCCAAATTAGTTGGCATCTGCTTGGCTTTCTTGTGGGAAGGGAAACCAGCCCAGGGATTTTCTACATGGTCACCTTTTTGCAGCACCCTGAGTGTCCTCTGAGCCATTGTACAGCTCTGGAGGTTTTCACTGATTTTAAGCATTTCAGTGAGGCTGTGGCAGTCAGTCTGATGCCAAGTCCTGATAGGTCAAATCATTAATAAAACTTGGGCAAAATCATCTCATGGAAATTGAAACCCACAGCACTGCTGAATCATCCCATCATCATGAGACCCTGGAGGAAGGGTACTCTGACATCCACTGGTAGAGCTGTCATTGCCACCAGAGACCAGCAGCAAGAGTGAGCAGGCAGGGGTTGTTGCCTGGTGATGGTAGTTGTTTGTTTGGCTGCTATGGAGCAGAAAGCATGTGTCTTTATTCTTGCTAACACAGAGTGAAGTGTTTGAATAATAACTCTGAAATATAGACACTGGCAGAGAGTGGCTGGTGTGCCTAAACATGCCCATCTAATGTCATTTCATGTGCCTTAGAGTATCTGAGCTCTCCTTGCAGGTCTGTCAGATATGACACTGGACCTCTGGGAAAGCAGTCATCCTTCTGGATCAGCTACTGGAAGTCAGACAGAAAAGCAAGGGCAACTCGAAAGGCACTAGACACACATGTTCAGGCACCTGAATTATTCCCAGAGGAACCAAAGACGTGTCCTTCATTTGCTGTATTGTTCAAACAATATGCTTTGTGGCAAAAATAGACACAGAGGATGTGAAGCAGAAGTTAAAAACTATTTAACACCAAAGAGCTATTTTCACCTGAGCACTTTGTGGTTTCTGGACTAGGAAAAAAGTCACCCACTTTGCTGTCATTGTTAATGCTCCCTGTTATTACTGTTAGTCTTTGCAGGTCTACAGACTCTTTCTCTGACTCTTGAGGCACTTTTAGGTTAGTTAAACCTGTCCTCTTGCGGAACAGATAGCTGTAATCTTGCTAAGCACATGGGTTGCCAGCAATGATAAACTCAACACCCATTATCCTATGGAAATTCTGGGTCAGACCCACAGAATCAAATCCCATTTCTCTACGTCTCATGAAAGCTTGAGGCAGACACATTCCTTTGTGCTAGCAAGATCTTGGAAAGAAGAGTAACTAGTGACAGTTCCACCCACCTTCTCTCTTTCTAAAGACAGATGTGGAAAGTCTCATTGTAGAAAAGCATAAATTCCCATGTGGATTTTGTCAGGGCTGACATATCAGTTCTTCTCTCCAAGCCGAGTGGAAACCTCACCTGGTCTTGTTTCACCAAAAACTTTCCAACTTTTCATCTCCACATTCCAGAGCAGAGATTAATAATATTAAGACATACTCACAGTTGAGTGTGGTCCAGCCACAGGGAAGCAGTTACAGCCAATAGCTTGTGTCTCACGGTGCTGTAAAAAGATAGAACATATAAAGTGTCCCTCTGGTTTCTGTCAGCTTTGTGTAGCAGTGGGATTTCATTCAGATCTTAGTTATTCTTAAATAAGAAACTTTGTTTATATGTTGAGGTGCTGCACACAGGCTCCTTCCAGAATAGTTTTTTGTTATGGGTACAGAGGAGCATTTAGGGAGGGCACCGGTGTCAGAGCATGCACGAGGTTCAGCACTTCCAGTGTGGCTTTCAGCTGAACTCACTGAAAGCAGTTGATCAGAATGGGAAAAACATTAAAAGCTGCTCAGGGACTCAGTGTAGACACTGGGTGATGAGGAAAGTCCTGCCTCACACTTTTATAACAGCCTTCCTTGTGGTGTAATGTTTTAAAGGTACTGGATTTAGCAGAAAAAATACCTTCCAACTTCCATTCAGTTCAGTGATGAGCACCAGGACATGCAAGATATGCGGGTCTCCTAGTGAGTGGCACATGGATGCAACTGAAGCTGCTGTGTTCCTGTGAGGTGTCTGGCAAAGGAAAGGAGTTGAAATGGTTGCTTCTACCAACACCCAACATTGCTGCTTTCACTGAGAAGTGAAGCTCCGAGCACAAGCTGAACCAGCAATGCAGCTGTTTCTGAATGGCTGCCATTTACTGTGTGATATGTAAAAATTAAGATCAAAGTGTTTCTGTTAAAATGCTGAGCTGTAAATGGAGGCACTCCAGAAAAAGATGTGTGACCTGTTCGCCTGCCCTTGTTTCCGGTGAGTTAGGGAAGAGTGGAGCTCAGGGCTGCTCCAGACATCCCTGCTTTAATCTATTGCAGCAGGGAAGCTGGCACCCTTACAGGTGATTTTTCAGAGGCTCTGAATTATACGTGGAAAGCTCCTATTCCACAAGAAATTCCATATGAAAGGGACTCTAATGTGCCCCTTGTCACCCTGCCCTTTCTGCCCTTCCAGCAAACTGCTCCTAGTTCATTCCTCATTGCTCAGAGAGAAGCCCAAACCCAATACTTTAATTTCATTTATCTCTTTATCAGAGCCCTTTTTTCTCCTCTGCCCTTGGATGGCCTTCTGGACCCTGTCATTTTTCTTATGGAATATAGGTTCCACATATTTTTGCACAGTACATAATAATCTGTTTTGAACACAATATTCTTGTAATGAAGAGGGAATGGTCCATCCAGATTGCCTCTCTAAACCTGTTCAGTCCTTCAGTGAGAGGTGAGGCTGTGTCAGCATGATAAACAGCTCCAGGCACAAAACCTTTGGAAGTTCAGTCACCCAAGCTTTGATTGTACTCGTGGAGATTTCATGTGATGGACTCTCTGCCTTTACAGTTTCTCCTGATTCTGCAGTAAATATTCTTATGCCTCAGTTATTTTCTACCAACTACAGTTTCTATGAAGCTAGGACCTTGTAGGTTGACAAGTTTTGGTTTTTAACTGATGCTTTTGAAAAATAATGATAGGTCCCAGCAGATTCATCTTTCCCGCTTCTTTTTAAAATGTTAATAATTAATTGAATGGGGAGAAAACCTCCACAGATGTATGTGGATAGAGAAAGAAAAAGCTCCTTGTTCTCAAAATGTGTTCAACAGATAGTAGTAAAAATGCACTACTCTTTTTTCTATTTGAGAAATAATTTTTAATTCTTCATTTTTTTAAGTAAACAAGTAGACAATTTTCTACCGTTGTCAATCTTGTGACATTAAAAATAATTGTGCAAAAGTAGGTCCTAATTCATTTGCCAATTCTACAATGTTTTCAGCTCTCACAAAATTCTGGAACTTTTTCTCAAAGCTTGCAGGGTGGTCTAGATAGTGATCCAGTGTTAGCTATCGTATCTGTAGTGGAACATGTTGATCTGTTGTTGCAGCCCTCCGGCACACCACTATCTGTTGTTGCACTGCACTGGACAGCACAGTACTTGCTCCCATGTCTGGAATGTGCAGGTGCACGGGGGAATCAGGCAGTCAGCCAGCTCCATGTTTTCTGGCAAGCGATATTAGGAACCAAACAACAAAAGGATATCTCAAGGACAGAATGAGGGAGCTGAAGGTTAATGAAGTAACGACCACCAGAGGTGCCCCAAGATCCCCATGCATGCGCAACAGAAGGGATGGCCGCCGTTAGCCACTGTGGGTCGAAAAATACTGTTCAGCCTCTGTGTACACGCTGGCTAGGTGTGTACACCAATACCAGAGCAGTCTCCACGCCCCCGCCAGAAGAGTTATAAGTAGCCCACTGCAGCAGGGAGATTAATTTTTGGAAGGTTGACCTGATGCACATCTTGATCCAGGGGATGCCCTACAGAAGGCATTAGGACCAGGACCTACCAATTCCTTTTCCCAAGCACCACACTACATGCCCTCCTCCCGCTTGACTTTTTTTCTACCACCTTGTGGTCGGTGTGTATATGGGGATGTTAGGTAACTAGTTGGGTTTGCTTGAATAATGTTTTTATTAATTATGTGTGTGAGTGCTTGAATAAAATTGGTTCTGCTTATTAGCTCTGTGTGTGAGCACCATCCTTTGTGAACCAGGAATCTTTCATGAACCTAGGACAGTTCCAGAGGCTCTTTGCAGAGAACCATTAGGTCTGCTGGCTCTTTCCTTAATGTTATAGTAGTATCATAAAGACATCTCATAATGGCACACCTACATCCCCCAAACATGGTTTTGCATCCCTTTTTTTTACCACTGTGTATACACACGTATTTAGTTATACACATGGACATTCATATGAAAAAGCTACTTCTGTGCACAAAACTAGCTCACAGTCAGCAATCTCTTGTGTTAGCCTTCACAATCAGCTTTGTCAGAAGTTGATCCCAGTAAAACCCATCTGAAACTTGCAAAACAATAACAGCCATTCCATGAGAGCCCAATCACTGCCATTCTCTAAGTTCTAGTTACTGATGCAGAAGCTTCTCAAACAGTGGCAGCTGGAGAATCAGAAAGGCAGTCAGAGCTGCTGTCACTGGCCTTACATAAATCCCTTCTCTTCCATATTTCCATTAAAGCTGACCTGCAGTATTTAGCCATCAAGCTCTTTGGAGAAAACATATTATTTATTTATTATTATTTATTTTATCATTATTTATTTACACAAACACATGGAGACCTCATTCTCAGTGGGAGCATATGCTGGTCTAACACTAGCAGCCTGCTGATCAGACATATTCACACAAAATTCTCCCTGACACAGTGCCCACTATGTTCTCTGATTTTGCTCATGCAGCCTGAAGTTATTTCTAGTTTCAGAACAAAGACCTCTCCTGCTCCATTATCGAAGGCATCTCTGTAAAGGTGATCTTCCAATGGGCTGAGTTAATTGTTACACACCAGGTAATCCAGGCAGGCTGTGCAGCAAATAGCAATGTCTGCCACCAACATGGGCAATTTTTGTCTTTCACTAGAATTAGACAGACATTCTGAAAAGGGAAGAGCTGTACCTGCTTAAAGCAAAAAGAGAACATGACACCATTTGACATCTTTGCCCTGAACCACAGAGAAGGGGCTCAGATAACATAGTATATGTTCCTAGTGGGTGCATCTTAGCACAACTATAGGAAGGCAGATGTATGCAATCACAGAAAATCCTTGTAAATATGTGTAAACACAGAAAAGAGGTTGGACACTAAACAGAACATACCTCTAGTATGCAAAATTTTTCTCCGAAGCAGCCACTTACTTACCACAAGCTCAAGTCTCTCCTCCCATGATTACAAGCAAACAGAGAGCTCCATTGCCTCCCTTCTCCCTTCCTCACCTCTGGCATCCATTTCATTAAAGCACATTGGTTCTCAGGTTGAGTATCACTAGAAATCCCTCACTAACGGAAACAAGGGAGACACATGGTTGACACAGGGAGATGCTGGTTCCCTGCTGATTACTGAGTCTGGTGGCTCAGACAGTTCTCCCCTTATGTTTCCACTGAGCTGGAATGATAAAACACCTCAGTGCCAAAGGGGTATGAACATGTGCAGTGATTACAGTACTTGCTTTACTTCCCTGAAGTTTTGCTGTCAGTAGTGCTTTTGGACCTAGTTTGTCCCAGCCCTGTGCCTATTTCAGGTGCGAGCAGTGGGAAGCCCAGCCAGTGCCGGGGGCAGGAGGAGTAGAGAAGAGTGGATGGAAGCAGCTCCTCATGCAGACACCCAGGGGGTAACATCTGAGTAAGAGGAACAGCCAGGAAGAAATCGCAGAGTTTCTGACAGTGTCCTCTCTATTCTGAAACTGTCCTTTGAAGGCAGATGAATATAAGGAAAAGAAAGCACCATGTTCCAGCTTCGTTTAATGTGAAACTGAAGATTGAAATCATTGTGTGTCGTTGATGAGAAAATGATGAAAGAAACCCCAAGTCCTTTTTATTGGAAGCCTCTGCAATGCAGTGACGAAGTTATCCACACCTTTTACTGCACTGGTCCCTTAGAGGAAAGGCTGAATATTCATGAATGCTGAAAGACAAAAAGGGATTTTTTAAAAATTACAATATTCAAATATTTCTTTCAGTATGTCTTACAAAGAATCCAAAAAGATCAACTGTTTGTTACTGCAGCACATAGAGCAGTAAACTTCTTTGTAGGTAGCATGACCAGGGGATATTTAAAACATAAACCATCTAAGAGAAGGTTGCAGCTGGAAATTTCCAAATGAATGCTTTTTTTTTTTCTTCCTTTCTCTCTTGTCTGCCTGCATCACCAGCAGCCTACATTCCTGTTTGCCTAATGCGTCAGGGTGATGTCCTGTGAGAATTTTAGCTATTTCATCACTTTATACCTGTAGTCCAACAATAACATTCCCAAGTCCTTAGGAGGCACTTTTCTCTCAATATTATACCTCTCCTCAATTGCATATACACAGGGAGCTTCATAACTAATGTAGTTGGTGTCACAAATTTCCACTAGCACAGTAGTCAATACCAAATGCAGCACTAATTATGAACAGCACCTATCTGCTTAAATTACTGTTGAAATGCTAACTGTGGAAAAAGATATTTTTATGCATAAGCTTTTCTGCAAAAGAAATATTACTGGAAGTGAAACAGACAGGCTTTCAGTTATGAGAATGGGCTCTGGTTTTGCCCTTGTTACTGTTACTTTCAAGTAGGAAAAAAAAAAAAAAAAGAAATAACTTCAGACTGATTTTCCTCTGAAGTTAATAAAATGAAAAAAATCAAGTGGTTATGGTGACACTGGGAGAGAGAAAAAAAGTCCAGATCCTGTTATTTTACAGAGCCAGTGTTGTTTGTTTTATAAAACATAGAAATTTCTCAGATCACTTATAGGTACAAAATGTAATGTGAAAAGGATTCTCATTTGCAGTGCAGCAAGTGTTTTTAATGGGGTCTCTCTATTTTATGTGGTATAGTTCAGAGAAAAGTTCTTTGGGATACAGAGAGAAGTATTTTCCAAACACATGTAACTAGGGAATGATTTTAGGCTAGTTCTGTGCCACTTGCTTCTACCAAAATCTATACATGCTATGCTGCATGTTCAAGAGAGTTTGGCTTTCTTTCAGCAGCAGCTCCTGCCATGGGGATCCCCAAGCCTAATGAACAGCCACCCTGTGTAGCAGTTTGGGTCTGGGAGGAGGAGCTGGTTTTATCACTTGTCAGTGTGAAGCTCAGAACAGAACAATTCCATGGGAACAAAACAACAGTGGAGAAGAGGACTTGTTTAAGGGATTTGGAGACAATGGCGAAAGGATGCTTATTGCACGAGAGATGATATAAAATAATGATCTCGATGACCACAGTGTGATCCCAGACCCGAGAAAAATATTGCTTTCCCAGAATAATCAGTCCTTTGCAATCTGAAGATTGTTAAAATTTCCTGGGGAAAAAAAAGAAAAAAAGGAAAAAAAGAAAAAAATTAAATCAAAGACTTCTCTAGTCTGGGGAAATAATTTTCATCATTTTTTCACTCCATAATGGACTGTTTGTTTTTGAGACTGCTACCATTTGTTTCAGCAAACTGTTGGCTAGGATTTATTCCTTCTCTCACAAAAACCTCCCTCCTGGAGTGGAGGAAGTGTTTTCAAATCATACTGCTGACCAGAATAGCTCCTTACTTCTCAGCATGTCATTTCTATTGTAGGTACATGTTTTCCCACTGCACTTGAGAACTATTCACTATCAAAACCCATCATGAATTATACACTGAGATCTCACTAACAAAATGTTCTCATGTTTGCTCATCCTACTGTTTACTTCTCAAAAAGCTAGTTAAATTACCATTCAATAAGGACAGACTTTTCAAAGGAACATGAATCCTGTGTTCATTTTCTAAAAATAGGCAATCAGCTAAATCTGGGGGTTTTCTTCTCATCCTTCATAATTTCCCTAAACTGCAATTTTAGGTAATTGCTCATCTTTTGCTCTAAGGACCAGGAGCAAAGTAGGTAAAGTGATGTTTTGTGATGCCAAAGACAAGTATCCATCTTGCTCTAGACTCATGCTAAAACCTGATCCCTATTGACCCAGCTTAAAATGGGGACCTGGCCACAAGCACTAGAAAGTGAAAAGTGGTCAAATACCGTATAAAATTTATAGCCATGTGCTCTTAAAATGATGGTTGTTACAAAAAGCATGAAATGCCTACCCAGATCTTTAAGAAAAATATATAGTCCACAGAGAAAGAATGGTAGGAAGCTGAAAGAAGTCCCCTTTCACAATGCATGTAAATGAAATCATGTTGGTTTTCCTAATCACTTCTACCTCATTCATGTGCTGTTCATTACCTGAGTGATCCAGGCTGAAAATGAAACCTTTACATTTGCAGTCACACAAGCAAAAAGCTGAGGCACCAAAAGCAAGCTTCAAATAGCAGTTACCTGCCAGCTCAATTAGCAGTTACCTTCAATTAGCATCACCCGGGCTGTTCTAGCCCAAGGACCCTGGTGTAGTTCAGCAGGAGCTAGCTAAGTTATTTGGCTCTACACTGTTAGTATGAGAAATGGAAACAGTGCTAAAGTAATTATTCTTATTCTTCGAGACACAAGACAAATGAGTGTTTTAACTAATGAAACATGGTAAGTGCTGAAGCCTCCATTAATATTATCAATGTTTTTAATTTGTTAGATGATGAAGCATTAAAGTTTCTATAGCAGCTGCTGATTTCAGCTCTTAGGAATAGTGACATTTTAAATTTTATTGTTCAAGTAAATGTATTCTAAAATGTTGTTCTTGCGAGTTTATTGGTTTAAATATCTTTTTTTTTTTTTAATTAGGCAAATAAATTATTTGAAATTGACAAACATTGAAGGACTGAGTAACATTGGTCCTCCTGTAACTACTTATACTTCTATTTTCTGGCTGGAATTTTTTTGTCAGGAGATAAGGGTTAAACTTAGTTTGTTAAAAGCACCATCCAGTCAGAGGTATGAGCATCCAAAGAAAATAGTATTCAAGCAGCCGGTCCACAGATGGTCTGTAACTTTGAAAGCAGCTCTATTTGAGCTATTGCATGTCTCCTTCTGGTTCCCTCATTGGCAGAAAAACAACTGTATATAAATAAAGCTTTGATGAATGACATAGGTTTTTTTTTCCTTTAACACACCAATATTCAGACAGAATTTTTTTCACAGAGTATTCTACATTCAACAGCCAGATAATTCTAAAGAAACTGTCCCAGTCACCTCACCCAAAAGCCCTCACCAAAACGTGAGTTGGTTTTGGCTGTTTTAGTCCCCTTCATCTACAGGTTGCCTCTCACATTTTATGATTTTTGAAGCCAGCAAAAGGATCTGATTTGGAATGTTTGGGGAAATGACCTTCCTCTTTCCCTTCCACTGTAAAGAAGCATTGAAAACATTCTCCAATCCAGAACTTGAAGTGTGTAGCAAAAGCATTTGCCCTCTTGCAAAGTAATGGAGTAAAAAATATTTATTTTCTTTCTTCATATTTTTACCATTTCACTATCTCTAGTCTTTTTGTCTGTCCTCAGAGACAAAACAGGAGTGCAGAAAGATATGGAACATCTGCTGACTTTTACCTAAAGTTGTTTCTTGAGCCACACCAACACACTGAGGGATGAAGACTGCTATCCAGTCTGGCAGACTTGAATTTCCTTGTCCATGTTTGGACTGACATTGGCCACTCAAGCCAACAGCTAGAGAGCACATCACTTGTCAGCCTATTTAGAGCTTGACTGGGAAAATTTGCAATGGGAAGATTTTCATTCTTTGTGGAACAATGAGGAAATGCCCATGTAGCAGCAAGGGCACAGTGCCATGCACAGACAGCCAAAGGACCCCTCCACTGCCTTGCCTGGGTGACAGAAATGGCATAGCTCTGCCAGAGAAATGCTCTGCCTCAGCTAAAATACTCCAAATCAGTGCTCACAGAGAATGTCCCTGCTCACAATACTTTGTGGGTGACCCATGTCACACATCAGTCCATGGTGAGAGACCCGAGTAGCTGACACAAGATGCAGCGAAGAGAGATTTATAGAATGAGTCTAATCAATGCCAATGACCATAGTATAGTTAGAGATGGGATTTAAATCTCTAGTAGGATTAAAAATGAAATAAATGTAACTGTAGAGATGTTTTCCACCTGTATTTCTCCTGAGATAAGGTACTACAAGATATTCTTACAGAATCAACATCACATTGTACCAATAACAGTGTCATGTTAAATGGATAAAGATTAGGTTAATGAGTTGATCAAAAGTAACTGTCATTGGAGAAAGTCTATGCAGCCAGCAGGGATGTTTTTAGAGGCTCAGAGCTGTTCAGAACTTTTTTTGATTGTATGACAGCCCAAATGGTCACAAAATTTGCTAAAAAAACAGCAGCCCAAGGACACCTTTTCCAAAACATTGGAGTACCCTTTCTCCCCAACCCATCCTACAACACAGTCAATACCAGGTTGCTGAGCACAAGTTTCAGCTTCATATTTCTGTTTCTTCCTTCACTAAATATTTCACAGTTTCTCAATACAGCAATACATATAAGGGCTTCTGGGCATGACTTTTTTCTTCTGGGATGTGCCTCACTGGCCTCTCCATGCCCTGGCCACAGCTGGCACCCCAAATGCTGCTTTCCAGCATTGTCTTTCCAAAATATACTGCTCCAGAATCTGTTTCTAATCCCTTCTCTTTGACTAGCTACATTTCTTCATCCTTGCTCAGCCACATAACTTCACTTGACATAGAATTTGTCTCTTTTTTGGTCCAATTAATGTGGACAGACAGTATTACACTGTCACAGTGGACAGAGAGGGCACGTTGTAGGGAAGTATCCAACTGGTCAATGACTTGAATCCAAAATATTCAAGCTTCATCTCACATTGTATTTAATTGATTCCATCTCATTTCTCTGGTACCTAAGCTTCTGTCAGTAACAGTCTCAAGATCAACTCTACCTCAGTGGATCAGCTAAAATAAACAAGAGTTTATGTTCTTTAGTCTTCAATATGTAAGCTTTAGGCTAGAGCAAGGGTAGGGGGTTTTTTAATCACAGACCATGAGTGGTTGCACACTAGGGGTGTTTCTCTGCTCATAAAGGTCACGGTTACCCAGACAGTTACTAAAAATTTGATCTACGGTTCCACATGGCAGTGCCTGGCACATTACATAGCCCTGCTACAGATTTACTTGCAAAGAAATTTCTAAAACAAAACCTTAGTGTGTTTATTGTATCCCCAAGCTGCACATGGGAGCAGACAGGATTGCCTTACATATCAATGTAGTCCTTTCCTTTCCAGCTATTCTGAGAATTGACCAGCATATTCTGATCTGATCCAGTTCTGTTTTGTCACCCATGTGCAGAGTTGGGAAATATGTAGGCATGAAATGCACTAAAATATTTGCATTTATATATGGTATACATTTTTAACTCTCTTATGCTGCACAGCAGAGCACAGTGTGATGACAAATGCACTAGGACTTACCCCACCACCAACACAGTACAGCTGCAGAGAGCTTAATCTCATGCTAACCTAGTATTGCTCCATTATTGAGAGTACACATGGACACAACAGCAGTGGGTTTCTTTGTTGTAGTGTAGTTCTCAGCTGTTCTGTGTATGGCGAAGAATTGGGTTTCCTGCATTTTTAAATGATTATTCATCAAATTATTGATCTGTTGCATGATGAGTAACCACCAGCAGAAGTCACACAGCTGTCTGGAGAATTCCTGGACTGCATGATAAGAGGTGATGTAAGCAGGACACCAGGATTTTGTAGAGAGGTGTGAGTATGATGCACTGAGGAGCAATAACTCGGTACTGCCTAAGCTGTCAAAACCCAATCACATTTAAGAAAGCACAGTCTGAAACAAGGTTCAGCCACTGCACTTTTAATATTACATGAAGAAGACACCTGATACTTGTATAAAACAGGTATGGGCACCACTGGCTAAGGTGCAGCAGGGAGGGCTGTGGATGGAAAACCATTTTACTAACATTTGCCAAGGTGCAAATACTATTAGAGACTAGTGACTCTGGCCACCCTGGTACTAAGTGGGTGCAATTTTATGTCTTCCACAATCACAGAGATTTGTCTGGTGTCTCTGTCCCTGTTCCTTCCCCTGGCACACCACCATCAATGGACTCCACCTCTTGAAATGTCACTGCAATGAGAAAGATCTGGCCTTTCTGTCACCAGCCTGCTTGAATATTATTAGTAACTGAGAATGTATCAACCCCATGGGTCTTCCTCGTTTACTTTTAATGGGTTAATAATACCTTTATTTTTTTCTATGAATCTGAAGAGTGACTCCCTTCTTCTACCATGGTAGAAGCAGCATGGTATGACACTGCCCTTTTGAACCGTATAGTCTCTTCTAGAAACATCTGTTATTGATTTCATTTTTTTCTATAGTAATAACCCACCTCATATTAATTAATCTCAACTTCATTTCTAGTACAGTAATCATGATCTTTGATTTTACACATGGAGGAAATTGATGTAACTGTGCCCTGTTTCCACTACTCCCTGCCCATAACATTATTGTCGTTTTCTCCTTTACAGGAGTCACACAGAGATAAAAAGGAGAAAAATGACCAAGACCAAAGTAATTATAAAGCTCCCTGAAGCCTCTCTTGCCTTTTGTGGGGACACATCGCACAGAGTCACTCATGTCATCCTTTTCCACACAGAGAAGCCATGGTATTTCAGGAACCTCTTTCCATCTACCCCGTTAGCCTCTCTAAGCTTCAGAAGAGATTACCTTGCTATGGAGGTTGATCCTTGTTCAGAGAAAAGAGAAACCTGATACACATTCATTCATACCTCACAGAAATTAAATTTGCCAGACATCTTAATGAAGAGAATTTAGACACAGAAAATAAACTGCAGTTTTTAATCACCTTAATTTTTTTTTCAAGTGCATGACCATGAACTTTCTAGAAACCATTTGAAAGTGGTAGAGATAGATCTTGGTTATTAATTTTAGCAGGATCATGATGATTTTACTAGTCTGTCTCACCCACTCTCTGTCAGTAACACTAATTTCCCACTTAGTGTTTTCCCTGATGATGGCTTGATTTATGAGAAAAATTGCAATTGTGAAGGACCTGAACATTTTTTTCACTCCAGGAGTGAATGCTGGGTGCTAGTCCTTGAGGCTGGAGTGACAGCCAAACCCCAGCCTGACACCACAGGTGTTGACCTCTGTGCCACATTACAGTGATTCTCAGGTGTGAACTGCTGCCTGCTAAGTTTGCTTGTTCCTGCATGGATTTTCTAAGGCAGCTAGTTATTCCTGCTTCTCCTCAACCTTAACTCCTTCAGCCCCACAGAATAAGAGCACTATAGATTAATTCTGGTCTTTGCTGGGCAAATTTATTCCCTCACAAGTTGAGAAGGTAAAAGTGAACCCTGTCGGCTGTGAGGTAGGTTTTGTTTCTGAAACAGAAGACCCAGTGATTATTTGTGAAGCAGTGGGAGTCTTGATGGCTGTGAAAATAACTCAGTCACATTTAAATGGCAAATCACACTCAGTACAGAAGACCTTTTTCTTAACCTTGAAGGATGATCATTCCAGGTCAGCACTGAAACCAGTCCAGTCTGTAAATAGGGTCTCCTGTGACCCATACCATAGCATCTTACAGGATTAAAATGATTCAGTGTTTGGCACTCTCAAACTGTACTCACAAATGTTTCTTTAATCACTTCCTCTCCATATTCTCATTGTGTGAATTGAAAGATAAATGTAAGAATGTTGAAATATGATGTTTTGAAATCATGGATCTGGACCTGTGCCCTGTGTCACTTCAGCTTCTCTGACTCTAGATGACATGTACCTGTTCAGATGCTCAATATATCATATCTAGTCTTTAAGTCTAAGCTCATGGCTCCTCAACCTCTCACAGACCCTGGAAGAAATGCAAGCACAACTTTACACTTAGTCTCAGCTGTTTCAAAAAGCCAAGAATCTGTTGCAATAAAGAGAGAAAAAATGAGTTTAAAAGCAGAGAATAAATTGAATCTGTCAAACCAAATAGCAAGTGGGCTGGCTGGTTAGGTAAATAATTTTTATTGGCTTTTTCCAACTAATCTGCCTTCAGGATTTATTGGTCTTCTACTGTATCTTCAAATAAAGCAGCTGACTCTTATTCCAGTTTATGCTTTATCCATTAATAATTTTGTACATCCCAGAGAGCATTTATATTATTTATTAATTTTATCTAACCATAATTGCAACCATTGTGGCTATTTAATGAGAAGTTACTCCAGGCCAACTTGCTAGAATTTTAATTGTATTTTATCATTCTTACAGAGAGGACTTTTGGAACATTTGGTTCCTAAACCCAAGGGCTTCCCCCTGACCAGAAAACATTATAAGGAGATAACTAGAATGGATTGTGACCTGACCCCATGCAAAAGAGGAACACTGCCATGTCATTTTATTCTATTATCATAATGAAGCTGGAGTGTAACCACACTAACTTGCACTGTTCAGATTTGCACTGACATCCACACACATTTCTCACCATGCCAGAACCAGGGCAGACAAGGAGAGAGGAGGCAGAAAGCCACTTCATATCTCTCACCTCTCTTGTTTCTGTGTTAGTGCTGAGATCAAAACTTCTGTTTTCGAGGCTATAGATGCACAGTCTATGGTAATGAGCCAACAAGTACATCTTTATGCAGCCCAATTCTGGGTTGCTCCATGGCTGTGAAAACAAGAAGCTTGAGTTACATAAGAAGATCTCTTATTTACTTTTCTCATCGTTTTCCTCTGTCAGTTCCCTGAAGAGCAGACAATATGTCTGCTCAACCTTCAAAGTAATTCCTTCATAATGTAGTTTTGTCCTTTCAAAGCTCTGAGCACCTGCTAACTTTCAGCGACTCAGAAGATGACACTGAATTAAATCTCTTCTGTTGTTCATGAATCCTATGCCTGATTACTTTGAAGTGGGCAGAAAAAAGTTTTCTCCATCTGTCTATGCCACAGGAAGGGTTTCAGTGGGTCAACACTTTGCAGGACAGAAATGCCACCACTGATGACTACAGGGCAGGGACAAATCCATATTGTGCTTTGACTGCTTTTTCTTATTTCCTTATAAAAACTTACAAGTTGGCCTCAAGATCTCAAGGCATGTGTAGATGCCAGGTTCAGTGCTCCATGAATATATCTCAGAGACAAAATTTTCTACTAATAGAAGTTGTGTTAATCTATATAAGGTAACCAGTTAGCATTAATACAATATTATCTTAATCTATGTAAGTTAAATTCATATATCCATTTACTGTTGGTGACCAAGCTGGCTTTCTGACCTTTGCCCATACAAAGCCATAATGATTTCACATTTTTTCAGTCAACCCTGCTTCTACTTCTTCCAGCATTTTAACTTAAGTCCAGCATCATCCTAAAGTTTTTCTGCTCCTTCAGTTCTCTATATTGTGTCTCCAAGGAATTGCTATTTACTTGGATATTGTTATGCATTAAGGCTTACAGAATGAATTAAATTGAAATTTAAATTTAGACCCTGAATTTTAAATTCAGGTCTGCAACCCTGAATGTCCAAGACAGGGACCTGGCCACATCATGCATCTGGTCTGCCCTCCCACAGAACCTCTGGGGTCCCGGGAGGTGTCTGCTCAGTAGGGATGTGAAAACACTGCCTGTTCCAGAACCAAAGGGCTGGGAGGTACTCTGGGATTCCAGGTGTCCACATGGCCCTTCTCTGGGATCCTGGTGTTTTATCATGGCACTTGATTTCATCATCTAAGGGCTGACATCTTCTCCTGAGACATGTAAAGAAGGCAGTCAGGCATTTGGCAGAGCCTAAAAAAGGTCTTTGAAAATAATTGGGTGGAGTGTGAAGATTTAGATATTTGGAGAAAGATTGAGGAAAGTAACAGACAAAGCCAAGAAAAGAGGACAAAAAAGGAAATAAATAGACATCAAAAGTGAGCAAACAACAGTGCCTGACCTGTTGGCTTGCAAGGAGATGCAAGATTTTATTGCTTACTCTGAATTCCCAGGTGATGTCCAGTGTAACAGTGCAAGGCCCTGAGGATCTGCCCCGCAGCTCAGCCAGACCCCAGGAATCAGCATGGCCACTGGCAGTATTCCAGTGCTAGCTGTGCTGCAGCCCAAGCATGCAAGCAGAGCTTTCCCATCCCAAATATTCCTCTGTTCATAGGATGCTGGAGTCTGTCATCTTTTACCCTCTATAATAATGTCGAAATTGTTAGCTCAAGAGTGCATAAGCTCTCATGGTAGGTGTATGTGTAGACCACTGTTATATGTCAGACAATATGAACGCAAGCCTTGGAAACTGTTGTGTCTTAAGTTTACCTTACACTGCAGAGCAGCTGACACCATAGGGTCAACGGCCATCTACAGCTTCTGAGGTTTTGCCCACCCACCCATCTGAGGGGGCTTTACTGGGCCAGGAGGGTCAGCAGCAGATACCAATAGGTCTCGGGGGCTGCTTAGGACCATGATCCAGGCACAACCGCAGGCCAGAGAACAACAGGAGTAGGATGAGAATGTAAATTATTTGGAGGAAAGAATGTGTTATGGCAGGCTTTTTCAACATTGTTTTCTTTTTCCTTTCAAGCAAAGGAAAAAATAGAATTACTAAGGATGCAAGTATTAACATTGATGAAAGGAGGAGATAATAGCAAATTAAAAATAAAGTATATCTAAAAATTCTAACAAAGGTGCAAAATTTCTGTAAAATATGTCAAGTTATAGATACATTAAATGTAGTCCTAAGAACTTGAACAGAACACTGCAATTCACTTGGGTCTCATTCTCATCTGTTTTCAAATGTCTGTTTCAGTAATATTTCAGTCATCCTCATAAACTCAACAGGGCTAAGGGCACAAACCTTTCTGCAAAACACTGGTTTTTTTCTCATGAACACTCTACATTAAATTTGAGACTCTTAAAAATAATTATAACATATACAAATGAATATTATATATATTAATAAAAATATAACAAGATAAATTCTATAACTGCTATTGTACCCTTAAATAACTACTTGCTAAATGCAAACAAGAAAATATTGGTCTTGAGATAAATCTAAGCAGCAGCTTGCAAACTAGACATGATCTGAAGACAGCCCTAAAATGCCAACTGTTAAAAGAGTTCAGAATCCCTTCTTATTTATTTTACAGGGGAGAGAATTCTGGATGAGTAGGAGAGAAATCTCAGGACATCTGATAGCCAGCAAGAGACAGAGAGAAAGAGGGAGAACAGAGTGATTCTTATCTAGAAAAAAGAAATAGTAGATGACACAGCTGTGAACAGGCTTACATTATTTTATTTTCAATGTATGAGTGATGTGCTTAGCAAATGTTTCATAAGATTTGAAGGCTCTATCTTCCAAGCATCGCAAGCAGGACAAGCATGGGTACCCACCCCCTCCATCTCAAGGTTATTATGTATGAAGATGTAGGTAGGGATTTAATGCCACTGGAGCCTGTTCAGTCCTCTAGACTGAACTGTACCTAGTCACAGTGAGACCTCTAATTTTTTATTTTTTTTTTCTCAGGGACAGCCATTAAACTTCATTAGCTTGCAGTAGCTGCTAACTTCCACAGAAGTCAGAGCCGTGACCTGTCTCCAGAGACACCCAAATCCTGCTGCAGG
Organism: Megaceryle maxima; assembly: GCA_024605025.1. NCBI lineage: Eukaryota > Metazoa > Chordata > Aves > Coraciiformes > Cerylidae > Megaceryle > Megaceryle maxima. The sequence goes on along the minus strand of JANHGN010010432.1, from coordinate 18,479 downwards.
TGAGTAGAGGTTATTGCGGCACAGTTCTGGTCTAAAGTTTCAGCTATAGTTTCAGTAATTCACATCAGGAGAGGACACTCCAAATTGAATCGATCACTGGAATTTGCTCTTCTAAAGCTGTTTATACAAAACCTCTGGAAACACTGCAGTCAGGACACAGGGAGTCAAACAAGTGCTGCAGCAGGGGGACTGCACTGCTTCGAGCTATACCATCGTATTTACTATCCTTTGTGTAAATTGCTGCCTGGAGTGAAAAAGTCAAAATTTCTCCCCGAGTTAGATATCATGACATGCCTGGGCCTACCATGGCGGAGAATGCACTGGAGCCTTTGCAGACCCCCACGGATCCCCACAGAAGCCTATCAGCCAGCACCTACAATACTATCTGCCCAGGCCCCTGCTTCTTGTGGCATAGAAGGTTTTAATGCATGAAATCCGCGAGAGACAGACACCTTCCCCATGGAAGAGGCTGGCTTTGGAGCTTAGATTTGACTGACAGTCACAAGCATGGCTGAAGAACAAAGTAAAAGAAGGATCACAGCTAGTATCTTTCAGGTAGCTCTAATTAGAAATTTTCCTTTTCCAAAAAGCAGCCACTGAAACACTTGACTGATAAGAAAAGTCCAAGAAAGAGGTTTTTTCTTCTCCAAAGGGTATGCTCTTTTCTATTTTGTGATTTGGCTAGAAATGATTGCTTGGTCTTCTGGGTTTTTTAGGAGAAACCAGGTACACATCAGGAAATGCATAATGTGAATGGGGTATTTTAGACCCTGTAGATACTAGTCTTCACCATGGCTTCCATCATAACTTTGGCTTAGACTTGGCTGCTGCTCTAATTCTTCATACGTGTCCTCACCTGCTTTTCATTCCTCTTCTCGCAGACTGCTATCAAATCTTCCATTCCCCAGCATTTCCCTTTGCAAATTTTCCCACCCTCCCTTCCACAATGATTTCCCAGCCCTTTGCTTTTTTGCTATCCCTTTTCCCTTCCCTTGTAGTTAGAAATACATTCTACACATCTTACTATACTACAAGATTTTCCTCTTCTCCTCTTCTGCCAATACTCTCGTTCAGAACCCACTTTCCCAGACTCCCCATCAGTTTTTCCCCCATTACCCCGTTTGTGTGCTCCCATCTCACACTGCACATTTACCCTGCTGCACAGCCCCCATTTAAATTGGAGCTGGACATATCTTGCACTACTTGAATCCATATGCACAGTTTTGTTAAAAAATTTCAAAGGACCCGTAATGGCATCTTTACGGTGCACACCTGAAAACACCCCACTCTCCCCTCTCTTTGCTGAAATGACATGATTTCTTTCTCTTTATTTGATGTCTTTATTGTTTTCCTCACATCCTCCCTGATGATCTAATTTTTCATCTTTGTGTCCTGTCCTCTCACATAGTTTGGGCTCTGTCTCCTCAAAGAAAACCAAGCTCAGGAAAAAAATGTACTCTTGAAATCCATATTTCCCATTGACATTTTACTGCATTTCTTCCCTGGATCATGAAATTCATTGAACCCTTGGTTGTTACCTTAGTTTGCAGTTATCATTTCCAGCTTCAGCCCAGATCTTTTCCAAGCTGCTTTTAATTTTCAACACTCTCAGCAAACTGCTTTCAAAGTTTCTAGGTTCATCTTGGCTACAGTCCAGGGCTTTTCTTCTGCTCTTGCACAGTCACAGTATGGCTTCTCCATCCTGTTCTGCCTCCCCCTCCCCAACAGGCTCCCTGCCGCACAGTGTTTCATGGTGTTAGACTCTCCCATTGCTCTCCTCTCTCTCCCCATTGATTCTAGTCATGGTACTGGCCAATCTTCTTGGTTTTCTATTTTCCTCTCCAGCTTTCTCAGTGAACTAAGCCACACAAGAGGCTCCAGCTTTCACATGTATGTCCAGAGCATTGCACTTCTATCTGAGCTCCTTCACTCCAGTCTAGGATCTCAGACTGTCTCTAAATCTCTCTGTTATCTGTCATTATTGACAAGAGAGGGGAAGTTACAGGAAATTAATGTGATACAAAGCAGACAGCAAACGCATGTAAAAAAACCTTCTCTGAAGTCTGGGCTTCTTCAGCCTCCTGATGCTGATTAGAGTTTATGGGCCTCACTAGAACAATGATGGACACTTCTTGCAGTTGAACAACAGCTTCTGACATGAAGGAGAAAACATGGGGTGCAGATTCAGGGACGGTATTGCTCCCTGTCACTTGTGATGAAAAAAAGAATAGTGGTAACCTGAAATGCTGTTTGGACAGCAGGATACATGAAGTGAAAGAGTACATTGCATCTTCTTTTCCCATAGGTGTAATCTAACATCAGCATGGGAGAGAAAACAGTTGATATGGGATACAAGTGAAAGCAGCAGCAATCCTTGGTCTCTGATATGTTATGGCAATATATCAGTGACAGAGAAGGATTAGTTTATGGAAGACAGCACACAATATGAATCCTGCTGTACCAGGAGGGTTTTTCTGTTGTTGCTTAAAGGGAAGAGCTGACATTAGCCTGTGGCACATCAGTCTGATGGGCACTGGGGTGTTCCTCAGGCATGACTCACAGCAGAGCTGACAAAGTGGAAACCAATGGCTTTCTTTCCATTATGCCATGGATCCTTTTATTGTCAGGATTTTGGCAAGAATTCTCTGCAAAGGCCAAAATGACAGTGGAGAGACAAAGGAGCAGCCCTATAGGAGCACTATACAGGCAATATTTAAACAAAACCAAAAAATGTCTTGACAGCTCTGCTGGGTTTTGACTCAAATGCAGAAAATACTGTTCAACAGGATGTCAAGTTCTTAAGAATAAAAAAAAAAAAAAGGGCAAATATTTTCAGGGAATATCTACAAGATACATTCTTTCCCTTCTTCTGGGAAAGAACAAACACCCAGGAACATATAGACTCATAAAAATAAAGATTATCCTACTTAAGTATGTTGGAGGCACCCTTTCCAAGAAGCTAGGAGGTTGCAGACGCTATCTGAAATTTAGATAATATGCATTAACCTTGCAGATAAAAGGTCTAGAAGGAAAGAAAAGCTGCAGTCAAATATTCAGCTTTTTGACTGGGTAACATTGATACCCTCCTCCTTTTCCTCTATAAAGTATACACTCTTTAATGACTGCAGCTTTTCCCCTGTCTATTTTAGTATGCAGGATGACTGATGCGCTGTGATTTTGCAACTATTTCAATCATATTTTTGCTTAGATTGTGGCCTTGTGGACCCATCCCAGGTCCAATACTCATCCTGGATAAACCTGGGCACCATCCTCAGTCATTTTTTTGCTCCCAGCATCAATGCTGCTCAAGCTTCTAATGCTCCTGTGAAACCCATGCTCAGAAACAGCCTTCTTTCTAGACAGTCTGAAATTCCAAAGCATTCTCATATTTGCCTTTGTCTGGGCAGAGGTGACCAAGCACAGATTTCCAGGGGCAGCTGAAGAAGCTATAGCCTTCCTGGCTGCTCAGCTTGTGCAGCATCTGTTCCTGTACCACAGGAAATGGTCCCAACCACAGAGAGGCTGTTCCTGAAGTTTGTGTATTGGAGTCTATGGTGATTCAGCCACTTGCTTTCATAAATGAGCTCAGTGAATTAGTTAACTTTATTTTAAATGAAGCATGCCAAGTACATCCACTAGCTTCAGTAAGTCTTAATGATATTTTCCCTTTATTACCCTGGCTTATTATTAAAAAAAATGACACAATTTGCTGAAAGTATTCAGCCTAAAGTGCGCAGATATGGTGTAGGGACTTGCAGCCTCGATGGAAATTTTCCAAAGCTACAAACACCTGAAAACAGCATTTTATGATGGAAACAGAATTTTAAACAACATAACTAAGGCACAGCAGCAGTGGAGCAACAGGGAGACAATTATTCACGCAGAGGCAGTGTTTTACATGCACCTTGTTCAGCCATGGATAATTCCATCTGTGGCTCAAAATCAGGAGACGTGCCTCCATGATCAGCTCCCTAAACCAAGTAGCATCAATGGACAGATGCACTACAGAGAAGGGAAGGTAAAGAACATTTACTTCCTTCATACTGTATCCTGATTGTCCCTGTGGGACCGATTCTGCAAGATGAAGATATCCTAGAGAGTGGTAGGGGAAGCCTATGGGAGGAGCAGAACCTCATTTGACACAGGGAGAAGCAGCCACACTTTCCCAATTTGGCTTGAGTTACTGCTGTGATGCTCAAACTGCTCCATTCCCTGAGGTGCAGGTGATATTTGTGTGGATGCAGATTTTAACCTTTTTAATCTTTACTTTGTTTCCAATTTCTAAAGGCCACAAGATTATTTGTATGATTAGTCAACTTGAGTAGAACAAAGAGCAGGCACACACAAAACCACAAGGATAAACAAGACGTTATCCTCGGGCCATTTCTGCCATCCTGTAACATATACAATAGCAGAATATGGAGGAAGGAGGTGCAGGGAAACATTTCATTGTGATACAATTGCTACGTTATGCAACGCTGAATCTTCCCTTGCAAAGGAAAGGAAAACAGTAGTAAAGATAACATTCTTTCTAACATTCCTCTCTGTCTCCTTGGTGCTAATTTCAAGAAAGCAAGCTGCTTTGTGGATGCTTTCCTGATATCAGACTGAACATAACCATGGTCACATCAGTACTGTTACAATGGCAAGTTTGCAAAGGGGTGTGCGCTTTCCTGTACAGGTTCAGAGTTTCTGTCTTTTCATTATGAAAGAGCTCCTTACAGGGTACGTGTTGATATTATTCTCCAAAATCTCTCAGGCTTTTTGTCAATGTTTTACTTTTTTCAGTGTCTTTCTGGTGTAAGAACTGTATCTCTCTGCTAATATTGGGTAACCCAAACACTTTATTCCTATATAACACCTCCAGAAAAGCAACATCTCCTACATAGTATTTTTCCTTAAATCTCATTATCCACTTGATTCCCTTTCCCCATTTTAATGTGTTTGCATATCAGATGCCTGTCAGGCAATCAGGTTGTCAGTCTCTGCTCTGCACCATGAAGTGCAGGCTGTGTGGCTGACTTCTTGTCTTGACCTACCATCTTCAGAAAGGCTTTCCAAAACACTAGTGGACCATACTCACTTTTGGGAGGTGGGCTGGAAAACACTGGATTGACATGCACACTAACAGCTCTGCCTCAGAAACACAAAGCAGCGTAAGAGCTCATTGGCCGGTGGGATTACAAGTAATGCACACACAGTTGATGGTGGGGAAAAGAAAGTAATCCAAGGAATGTTAGTGTTCCATCTCATGTATAAGACTCAGATATATACTACCTTTCATGAACTGAGTATCTAAGGAATTACAGCTACAGCCCTACTCTGCATTTTTTGGTCACCCTCAAAATATAGCAGTCAGTTCTGCAGTTGAGATCTGTCATTCAGACTTGCTGTAGTGACCAAAATGGCCACAGGTGAGCAGGGACCAACACATTGTATTTTGCACAGCTAGGACATGTAAGATTATTTGCACCACTCCTCAACAGGTAAGTAGTTGCCAATAGATAAGGAAATATTACTACACTGCACCCAAATACAAAGACCCACAAGATCAGTCATATGGAAACTCAAGTTTCAGTAGCGTTTATTCATATGATGACAACTCTTCCAAAATTTTAGTTTCTTTTCTAAGACCAATATCTTTCCATTCTAAAGTGACAGGGAGCAAAAAATGAACAATATGCCTTAAAAATAAAAAGATGCTTGAATCTGATGCTCCCAGAGCAGTGGTGAATTTGTTGAACAGAAAAACATTAAGCTAGTCCAAATGAAGGTCTTTTAAGAAACTTCTGCAGGATTTGTGATTTTATTTCTTTACAAATCAAGAAACTCATAGTGAGGTTTTACAAATGAAAATATGAAACCACAGCCTGTCAAAACAGGAGATTAGGAATGCATAACCCTAAATCAGTTCTGTTTGGCTGATAACAGAAGGATTTCTACCCTTTTTTTTTTTTTTTTTTTTTTACACAACTCATGGCTGTGCACAGTAATTTAAATGCAGAGCTAATGCTACCTCTGCCAGGATGCAGAGTGATGGAGATGGATAACAGAATGATGGAGTGTTGATTCATTGGAGGTTTTTTACAATCCTGAACACCCAGAAAAATGGTCCTATTGAGTAATGGCACCAAAAATTCCTCAATCTGTATTTATTTCATTGTAAAGTTGGCAGTTCTGTTAGCATGCACTGTAGTGCAAAGCCAGAACAAATGCTGGTCTTTTGCAAGAAACGGAATAGAGAAACAAAATTCCAGGTTCCTACAGCCCTTATATCTCTTGTTTTCAATGGTGAATGAGTTAGATCATTGACTTAAAAACATTAAACTCACAAGCACTGTTTACTTTAACTTTCTATTAGCTGTTATAAACTTGACAAAACACATCTCATGCAACAGCTGCATGTTCTTAACATTAAAAAGTAACAATAGCCAAAGGGCTTCTTTTCATCATCACAACTCACTGAACTGACAATGTCAAGTTAGAAACAGGACTGGTAGCAGATAACAGTCGTTGTCACATACAGTAAAGTATATGTAACACACAGCACAGAAATGATGCTTCTACTCCATAATTCTGCTTGTATATACAGCAGTGAGTATTGCTTCACCTCGTCCCAATGGGGTTACACAAGCTTTGGCTGAATACACAGTGACAGTCTGTGCAGTTTAATTTCCTCGGCTGTGAATCAGATTTCTGACGAGAATTACGGAGTCTCTCTTAAACATGCAGTCAGAAAAAGTCCACCTGGTTCAGCGTCTTGTATCTAAGAAGTGGATAAAGGCAAATGCCTTGAAAATAAGACTACCAATAAAAAGAAGCACATGCAGTATGTTTCCTTAGCATGCCCCAACCTCCAGTTGCTTGAAGCTCCAGGACTTTCCAGACCAGCTGTATTTGGTGCACCTTTTCTGTGATCTTGTCCCACATTCAGAGTAAATTCCTTATATTTCTTCTATTGCCTGACTAACAGACCCAGCTCATTGTTTTGTCTTGCTCATAGCTTCTACTAGCCTCATCTGATGCCTCCTCATTCCTTATAGGGACAGAAAATAATCAATCTATCCTTATCCATTTGCTGTCCATCAAGCCTCTTGCATTTTTACAGACCTCTGTCATATTGCCCTTCAGCTGTCTGGTTTTCATGTTGACAAGTTCTTGCTCACTTAGCTGCTCTTCATTCAGAAGGTGTCTTGACTGCCCTTCTCTCAACCCTTTTCAGTCCCACTGCACCACTCCAGAGCCAGGGGGAGATCAGAACATCACATAGCACTAAAGACATACGTTAACTATATATTTATGCCAGTGACATGGTGCTGATCTACCTTCCTTGTCCCCTCTTTAACCTAGCTGTGATTTAGAACATGTTTTGAAATCTTCCATCCTGTGAGTCTCCCCTAGTATGTTCCCTTAATCACAGTGTCCAGAGCAGTGAACATTTCTACTTGAAACTTCAGCACTTCTTCCTCCAGCACAAATACGAAGGACTCCATCGTTTCTCAGGGCAGTGCACGTTCATGCTCAGGTCATGCTACCACCCTATAAATAGTATTTCCACACTTCAGCAGCTTAACAGTACAGAGGACAAACAGAGTTCTTGAAGCATCCAATTCACCACTCCAGCCATTCCTGTGTTCCTTGCTCAAAATGCATGTGATAAAAATATTTTACAGCTGTTTTCCGGAAATTTGTCATGGCATCAATGTTCAAAGCTTCAGAGAGCAATTCCAATGCACTGCTCAGAGCTGCCTGAAGTGGGTTTGCTATTCAGGGCCACATAGTAGTTAATGCAAGTGCTACTTCTCTTCTTTGACTGCATCAGGGTCTGGCAGTCTGAGCTGCTCACTCTTCTCAGATACACACTGGGTGCCTAAGTCCATATCAGGCCCCCAGAAAGTGATGCAAACCCACCCTTATCCAAGCAAAGTGTCTTCCTCCACCAAGACCGTCATGTTTCCTCAGCTGCAGTGGGAAGTTCGCACAAGCTGAGCTCTGAGGTCTTATAACAGCAGTGCCCCATTGTCATCCTGCCATAAACTGCCTGTAAAGCATTTTAAATAAAAAATGAATGATGCTCTGAGTGAGCAATTCTGTGGACTCAGAGCTCTAATAAATCACCCATGTGCAGGGTGAGGGCAATGCTCTGGAAGTGGAGGGAGGTTGGTAGGGTGCAGAGAGAACGAGATTTTTCTGAGGTATTAAAGAGCAGAAAATTCCTTTCTGGGCGCGAAGAGGGGAGGAGACAGGAAGAATAATTATAGGCCCTTCATCTCTTTGATAAAGGAGACTTTCAATATTTCAGCCATACTTGCATTAATTAGAAATATATTGGTAGCGGAGAATTGAAGCAGGTTTGTAACTAACCAGTCAATGTAGGCATCATAGCATGAAATCATGCTACAAGACCAAAAATGTGTTTTGTTAACCATCCATTAAATCTTAATCTCAAGTTTTTCAAGCCATTAAAATTGCAGAGAAACTTTCCACTACAGCCAAGTAAATCAGGAGCAACACTGCTTCTGTGCTTTCAGGAAAAAAAAAAAAAAAAACAAAAAAAAACCACAACAACCTGGGAGAGGCAATCAGCTCAGAAATGAGCATAAACTTCTCCTGACTTTTCAAGTCTCATCTTTGTATTTTTATTTTATTATGAATATAACTCTTATTAAAATTGTTGGATTGGAAGAGCCAGAAACAAAGTTCAGAAGTAATTAAATGCTGGTCTCAGCTTTGCAGGATCTATGTATTAACTCCTCCCAAGAGGCCTTTGACCTGACTTGAAGTAACAATACCTCAGACTGAAATAACTAAATTTTCCAGCTTTCCTAAACCTTGTTCTCCCTTCTGAGATGACAGATGTTACCTTAGTGAAGATGGACCAGACAGCTGGCAAAAAAATGTAATGTGGGTTCTCACCATCTCTCAAGTCAAAGCAAAGTATTATGACCTTTGGATAAAAATTCAGGCACTGTAATACTGAGTAGTCTTTGCCTTTGTTTTTGACAAGAATCAGCAGAATTGAGCACCACCAGCTTATGAGTGATACTGAATTAATTAGTCTCAGAGAACATGATAATTTCTTTTAAAAAGGTACCTAATGTCTACATCTGGATGTGTGTGAGTGGCTGAATTTTTCCATGCTCTGAATGTGTAGATGCTTCTGCTGAGCTGTGAGGGTCTACCTTTTTAGGCATCCATTTTTTAAAGCTTTTGCCAAGAATCTGTTTCACATCCACCTCCATCGCCTTCAGTTAGTGAAGTGTGAGAACCTGACATGCAAATGACAACAGAGCCAAGCTATGGCTGAAGTCGTTCCTTTAATTCACTGACATTTCTGGGACAGTGAAACTAAAAATGTCTGAACATTCAGAAGAAGAGCTTTTGTTTTGTACACTAATAGTTCTCCTTGTTCTGCTTATGCAATTGTCAGCATTTATTCTGATTCCAAACCCAGCAGTTTGGGGTGTCAGGCAGATACCAGGGATGATGAGGCTTATGAATGCTGCCCTTATCCTTGCTCTTAAAATAACAAGAAACATATGCAGTGGCTGCAGACCCTCCAGTGCTTGCAGCCCCAACCCAAGCACTCATTTTTGTTGATGCCATGCTGACAAGGCTGTCAGCTTTTTGTAGCAGAGAGAACACCTGAAGAGCAGGATGCTTGAGCAGGTCTCCTCTGCCAGTAGACTCTCCCCCTTGCTGCTTGCAGCACTGGCAGGTCTTGCTGCAGTGATTCATTCAAGTCATCCCTCACTTGTGTCCACAGCTGCACAAGGAAATAAGCTGACCTCTCTGTGGGGTTCAAATGCTGTGATCCTACAAGGTTAACTGAGGAAAAGGAAACCCAAACTCCAAACTACAGCTGTGAACAGCTCTACCAAAATCAGGTTCAAAACAAATGCAAAACAGTTCCAAGAGTTCCATGAAAAATGAAGGAAATGCTTCTAGAAATGTATGGTGTGCAGAAGAAAAGGGAAAAAAAAGAACCCAGAGATGCAACTTGTGCTATATTTTAAATCTTACTATGCTACAGGCACAGTGAAATAGGAGACTATGTTGTAGTGGAAGATACTGTTTTATTTGGAGAACGCAGAGGTTTGCCATGCACCTTCCCAAAATGGAAATTGTGGAGTTAGGGGGTTTGTGTCTTTTCCTGTCCTCTGAATTTAGCCTGGTGATGCTAAACAGGGAAGTTACTCATCCCTTTTTCTTAAATGCCAGAGTCACTTCCAACCAACACTCTCCAGTTGGACTTCTGGCTTTGAAGAACCTTTCAGTTCCTCATATTCCTTGCAATTTCTATTGATAATACTGTCTGCTTTACTCTGGAATTCAGCTGGTTACTGGTCACAAGTGGTGTTCCTCAGAACTGGAACCAGTCTTGTTTAATATCTTCATCAATGATCTGAATGAGGGAATCGTATACACCCTCAGTAAGTTTGCAGATGACATCAAACTGAGCAGGAGGAATCCTGCTCCCTCTGCAGAGGGATTTGAACAGGTTGGATCAATGGGCCGAGGTCAGTTGTATGAGGTTCAACAAGGCCAAGTGCTTGCACTTGCACTTGCTACAAGCTTGGGGAGGAGTGGCTGGAAAAGCTGTCTGGCAGAAAACAATCTGGGGGTCCTGGTGGACACCTGGCTGAATGGCCAGCAGTGTGCCCAGGTGGCCAAGAAGGCCAACAGCATCCTGGCCAGTGTCAGAAATAGTGTGGCAAGCAGAAGTAGGGAAGTGATTGTGCCCCTGTAGTTGCACTGATGAGACCACAGCTTGAGTATTGTATTCAATTTTGGGTGCCACAGTAAAAGAAAGACATGGAGACACTGGAGCAAATCCAGAGAAGGGCAACAAAGCTGGTGAGGGGTCTGGAGAACATGTCTTATGAGGAGCAGCTGAGAGAAATGGGATTTAGTCTGGAGAAGAAGAGGCTGAGGGGAGAGCTTATTGCTCTCTACAGCTACCTGAAAGGAGGTTGTAGTGATGTGGGTGTTGATCTCTTTTCCTAAGTAACTAGTGGTGAGAAGAGAGGAAATGAGCTTATGTTACACCAGGGAGCTTTAGATTTGGTAGGAAAAATTCTATACTGAAAGAGTGGTGAGGTATTGGAACAGGCTGCCCAGCAAGGTTGTGGAGTCACCATCCCCAGAGATGTTCAGTAAAAATATAGAAATGGCACTTCAGGTTATGGTATAGTGGTCATGATAATGTAGGGTGGATGTTGGACTTAATGATCCTGGAGGTCTTTTCCAACCTTAATGACTGTATGATTCTATGATTAGTACATTTTATTCAAGGTCTGTCCACACCTTGCACGTAAATTCTCTCCCTTCCTTGCTGAAACAGATGTCCCACCACCCGTTCCTGGGCTCTCAGAGAACATCTAGTCTGTGCCTGCAACATGGCAAGGGTGCAGAGGGTCTTGGGTATCCACAGCATCACAGCTACCTAGCCTCAATACAGGATGCAATGCCAGTGCCGGACCCTGCGTGAGGAGTGGGACAAGATGCCCCTGCAAGCCCCACACACCCAGCTGAAATCTTCATCCAAGACAGGCTTGAATGATGTTACCTTGCATATCAGCTTTACTAGCCACAGTCACAAATTCTTGCCTTTCCTCCCACAATCAGGGAATACATATGAAGCCAAACCTCAAGAAATTAGAGGAAAACAGAATCTCTTACTGAAGATGCTTTACTGCAGATTTAACTTGCTACATAGTTTAAGAAAGACCTCAAAGTTTCTCCCTTTGTCCTAAACACTTGAACATGAGCAATGTAGAAACTAAAAATATTCCCAGATGTGCTCCAAGCCCAGAGTAAGTCAGAGGCAGGTTTACCCATGGGGTACAGCTGGCTCTGCACCAGCTCTGACTGTGTTGCAGACTCCCCCTGAGACCTCAAACCTTCCCACTCATCTCACATAGCTGCAGAAGTGGCTCTGTGGCTTTCTCAAAACCAGCTTCATCTTTAAATTGTCAATGACCATAGAACTTATATTTCCTAAAGGTGTTTGATGGTGTGGTGTGAATCAGCTATTCACCAGGCATTTGAGGCACCTTTTAGCCTACGCTCACATCTACTGTTAGTAATTGAGCACGCATCCCTGCTTCCACTGGAAAAAAAAAACCAAAAAACCAAAAAAACAACTTAGCTTTATTAGCAATTTGGGATTCTTTTCAAAGGGAGTTAGAAATGCTTAGCTCAACGTCTGTGAGAGAGATCCAGTAAATGTGCAGTATATGAACCTCTTAAGGCAGTATGCCTGTCATGCCACAAGCAACAATAAATACAATTGACTTCAAATTGAAGAATTTATTCTATTTCATTTTGTGTGCCCTGCCACGTTCTCACATGCATGACCATCAAATGAGATGACCTGCAGAGACTTTATAAAAGTATATCCCCAGCTACATCTGGGAGGATGGGAGTGGGGAATTAGAGGCATAGGATCACTGCAGCTGATGAAGCAGGGTATGGGATCTGGGTTAGGAGTCTACAGGGATAGAGAGACATATATTTTTATTTATGTTACTGAAGCACATGACCCTTATTGTTGCTCTATCACTGAGTGAGGGGGTAGCTTGCAGACAGCCACCAGGGAATGCACATGAGAATATCAGGGGGAGTGTGTATATTTAGAAAGTGACCTGGAAAAATACAATTCATGGTTTCTGTTGTGCTGAAAGTGACCCAAAGCAATCTAAATGCTTTTCCTCTCATACTGCAGATCAAGTGAGCCTGGCTCATAGGGGCTGTTTTGCAGATCTGTATAGCTGCACAATTCCAATTAAAAGCTCCAAACTTGTTATTTGCTTGTGCAACCCCCCCTGAACAGCCTTGAGACAAGGGGTTTGTAGATAAGTCATGACATTTCACACCTTTTACTCTTGTTGCCAAAGCAGTGCTAGTTAAAGTCACCTAACTGGGTCCTAGCACCCAGCCTTTCACAAAGGGTGTCAAAGATGCACCCTGCTCCAGAGAACAGCTGCATTCTGCACCAAAGCCTGCTCCAGCAGTCCCAGTTGATGCTGTCTGATCACCTGACACCTGAGGAACACACTTATCAGATTACACACACAACATTTTATTTGCATATGATGTTTAAAGATGCAAAATAATGAGTTTATTCTGCCATGAGAAAATGTTAGACATTCAGTTGGCATATTGGAAACTATTACAAAAGAAAAACAAGAACATGAAGAAAAAGGGATGAGGAAATATAAGAATCCTGTAGGGTATGCCATTAAAAATTTGCTGCTTCAAGTTTCATATTCCATCATTTCCTTGATAAAGATGTCTGCTCTTTTTTTGAGGGAAAGGGGAGGCAGGCAGCATATACAGACTCAGGTGCTCTTATTCCCTTCTCTCCCTTTCCAGGTTGGAATACCCTGGACTAGATATCCTTTCCACATGAGTGCCAACCTTCTTTGTCCCTCTGACACAGTATGAGAGCACTATATAGCACTATAGAGAGCAGGTTCCCAGCCACTAGAAATTAAGCTTTCATTTGGGTCTCCAGCTTGGAATATCTTCACTGTTTTGTTATTCCTGCTGCAGCTTTTGAAAAAAAATGTGCAAAACCTTCAAAATCACAAAACATGAGAAATAAGCAATTTTTCTGCAATTTTAGAAGGCTCAAAATATTATTTCTAAAATAATAGCATATGGTACATAGATGGATATGAAGTATAGATTTTTTCCAATCTTCAAAACTTTTTATTTATCCACTATGTTCCACAATGATGGAAATTCAGAAGTTATAATCAAGATCTGCATTTCAAGTTTAATACACAGGTAGTTATATTGAAGATAATGTGATCTGTAATAAAATATTGAGTGCATTTATAAGGAATAAATCACGTCAGAAATCTGACTGTTGTACTTGATAGAATTATAAAAATAAATGGAAAATAAGAGTAAGGTAGATGGATTATTTTGATTTTGCAAAGATTGTGAAAATGTGGTATGAAATCTACAAAAAGATTACATTAGTATTTCCTAGAAGATGAACAAATAATTGCAAAGAGATTAAAGAGCTGTAACAAGGGATAACAAATAGTTTTCCTGATAAAGTGCCAGGAGTTGTGTGATGAGATACAGAAAAGATTGCTGTCGAGTATGACAAAGTTTCCAAGAAAGTGTGAATCCTTTAAAAGTCTAGATTTTGATCATCTTTAGGGAGCAAAACCAAAGAAATCTCAGGAGACACCTTTAAATCTATAAGCATAATAATATTACAAATTCAATGGAATCAGAGATGACTTTAAGAAAGAAAATGTAGAGTTTAAAACTAATCAGAAAGTGAGTTTAATTTCCTAGTCATTCAGACACCTCTGTAAATATTACCAATGCCTTCTAAAGGTTTTTTGTTTATCATCCAGAAAAGACATTATATGTATAGGTAGTGCTAAGATGAGGGTTAGCAAAACCATACAATACTGAGATGATAATATAACAAGGATTGGAAACATAAACATAGATATTAACAGAACAAAATCTACCTGGGAAAAAAAATTTGGTTTCTTGAAGCATGCAAGATAAAAAACTATAAACCTTACATAGAGCTAAAAAGAAAAAAAAAAAAAAAAAAGGCAAATTAAAGCAGGAAAGGACTGGTGTGAGCTGGGACCGTGCACACAGGTACACATAGCTTGAGGTGGGCTGGGGCTGTACATGAATGGTGTTCATGAGTGTAATAAGAAGAGCAACAAAGGTGAGATTTTTGAAAGATTGAATCAAAACTACATAAAAGGAGTCAAAATTAAGCTTGTGTCCATCAAATGGCAGAGCGTTTCTGCTTCCATAGCCAACCATCTAACCCAGTCTACATCTTCAAGGAACAAGCTCCTTTTTGCTTTTTTTTTTTTTTTTTTTTTTTTTTAATAGGACTTTTATGTCCAGGCTAAAAATACTTCGTTTACATCACTTAAGAAGTATTTTAATGCCATGCATTCTATGAATGAATTTACTTTCTTTTCCTGTCCATAACAAGGGCATGCAGAAAAACAAAACAGTAAAATGCCTTAGAAAAAGTTGACTAAGTCTTCCCAAAACTCAAGGCAGGCTTCATCTGAGAAGAGAGCAACATTCTCTATTTTTATTTTAGTTGGAAACATCTCCTTACCCTTAATTGTGATACTGATAAAAACAGACAAGCATGACCTGTTGAACACAATTTTCCCTATAGTATTTTCCAGGTTCTGTAATTAGTAAGTGGTCAAACAATCAGATATTGGTGCACAAATTGGTGATGCAAACAATATTTACATACAGTAGGTGACTGCCTACAGGCCACTCTGATTTACTGAATTGAGAGGATAACGCTTGTCAAAACTTGTTCACAATTATAATAACTTCTACCCAGGTCATCAGAAAAATGTCCTGTTCAAGGCAAAGAATGTCCCTAAGGCACAATTATAAAAATAATGGATATCATCTACTAGCATGCTGTCATGGGGTTTGGAGTTAGGTTAGGGCCTTGCCAGCACACAGAGTATTCAGTTTTCATAGAGAGTCAACAGGGTGTTTCACATTTGTAACTGCATGGATGTGAGGAGAGTGGAGATTTTGAGTAGGAGTCTAACGGGAGGAGACTGGGAAGACTGAAGAAACAGAATACAGTCTGAAAGGTCAGATCATCTGGATGGTATACGTGGTGAGCACAGGACTGTTGTATCTTACCAATTCAAAGCCATCTTGAAAGGATAACAGTTTCTCCTTTTTTTTCAGTTCTGCTCATCTTTTTATCCATTTAGCCACCCTTTTCATACAGAAAGAGTGGCTGTAATTAGTGTATTAAGTATACTATATTAGCTCTGTAAAGCTGTTGATTAGCATTTGTGGAAACTAAAATGTGGGCTGCAAGAGTGGCATGCCATGTTTTTATCTCCCACACATCAATACTTACAAATGCTCAGACTACTTTTTTCAACTCCCTTTCCAGCCCCTGGATGCAAACATCCTTCATAACATGTAATGAGTGCAAGAGAGAAGCTCACCCCACTGACCACTGTCTCTCTGAATGTTGTAGCTCAGAGTGTCACCAACTACCAAAGCTGACCACAGACACAATTTGCCCTGTTTCCTACCATGCATCAGCTTCAGAGGCAAGCTGATATCTTGACATACCTTTTTTACCTCCATTGGCAAAAAAAGACATGACCTCAAATATCAGTATCATATTGCCCTCACTAACCTCACCAGACTACTAAACAACCTCCTCTGCTCCCTGCCACATTGTAAACTGCTGGTCGTTCTCTGCAGACATTAGGAAAGTTGTAGATACAGCAAGGAAGTGCCTTCACCTCTGACAATTGTCATGACTCTCACTTGAGACCTACTCAAAGGTGTAAGCAGCACTTTGGTGGAACATGAGGGTGAATTTTTTCAATTCTCTGTGAGACATGAAAAGACAGAGCTTTCTAGAAGTGGCTGTTCACTTTATGTTGGAAATATATATTCAACTAAAGGAGAAAGGATGAGAAAAGGGGGGACTCAGCTGTCTTGACTTATACCATATACGTAAGTTGCACAGATATTTCTCAGCCAGACATTTTTGTCCACTAACAAAAGAAAAGTAGGTTCTGGGTACAGCAATGGGTTTGCAGGTTGTTTTTTAAGTAAATAAAAAGTACTGGTATAGCTTTGGAAAATTCTCAAAATAAACCTATTAATAAAAATAATCACTAGGAAATAGACTTGGAAAGTAAAGCTATATTTTTGCTACCAAAACCAGCAAGCTATTTTCCAATTCTTGATGCCCTCTGGCATAATGTGGCCTATGTCTATGATGTCACCTTTGAATCAGGTAGGTGCATCTAACCTTCCTGTTGAGAATGATCCTTGGACCACAAATACACAACGTGACATGTTGCTTACTGTATGTAAGAAAAAAATATAATCTAAGAATTATCTGTAGCATAGATATTTTCTGATTTTTTTTGATTAAACACAATTATCAGCAAGAAAATTAAACTATATTAATTTCTCAGTGACAAATGGCATATTTCTATGCCTAACACTAGCTGATTCCTTTATTTATTCTCCCCATGAGTCTCTTCATAAATTCCTTTTAGGTCAAACAGCTCCTAAGGTTCCAGTACTAATATATAGGAGTTCAAAGATTAAATTACCTACAGGACAATTCATATGAATCAAACATTTCTAAATCCTACTATAAATGTTAATATATATAACAAGACATTTTATGGAGATACAGAGTTGTAGATGTGCAGATATGATGGCAACATTCACAATAAAGCAGGAAATGTAAGCCTAATATTTTATAGATCCAAGGGACCCATTAAATAATCTTGTCTTATTTTTCAAATAGCTGTTAATAAGAAGTACTTAACTTGTTAATTAAAAATTTGCCACTAATTACAGCTGCAGCTTCCTACCCAGCATGACTGAAATGGCAAATGATAAAATTAATTATGTGAATGTGAAAACAACTGCTATGGTCATTCAGGAACTGTTTCAGCAATTGGCCTTGGTGAAAAAGGTGAATGACTCTGTGCTTGGCAAATTCATTCCCATCTGGCAACACCCAGAGGACTTGATAACTGCAATTCCAATTACTGCTGCTATCTCCCCTGACCAGGTGCTCTTCCCATCTCCTGTACCTGACTTGGCAACTCAGGAAGCTATTTCAAATATGCAACAGCACCAGATACTTTTTAAACAAAGCACAACACATGACAATGTCATTTTCCTGTTCGATTTTGAAGAAATTAGGTACATTGGTACTACTGATTTATTATCTGTTGGAGCAAAGGAGTGCTCTTCAGACTCAAAGTCACATGATTAGGAAAGGCAAACAGAAATCAACTGACTGATGAACAAATACTAAGCAGCAACCCAAATATTGTGTGTAATTCACATGAGATCACATTCTCATTCATATCTCATATGGTGAGATTATTTTTTTTTTTAAGAAAAATAAATAACAACCAACACAGAGAAGACTTAAAGACCAAAACTGTAGATCGAGGGAGGTTCTTCTCCCCCTCTGTTTGGCCCTAAGGAGACCTCACCTGGAGTATTGCATCCAATTCTGGGCTCCCCACTTCAAGAGGGACAGAGATCTACTTGAGAGAGTAGGGCTACAAGGATGATTAAGGGACTGGAACACCTGCCTTAGGAGGAAAGACTGAGAGACCCGGGGCTTTTTAGTCTGGAGAGGAGAAGACTGAGCGTATCTAATTAATGTCTATTAATACATGAGGGCAGGGCGTCAAGAAGGCAAAGACAGCCTCTTTTCACTTATGCCCATTCACTTATGATAGGACGAGGGGAAATGAATTCAAGCTCGAGCAAAGGAAGTTCCACCTCAACATGAGGAAGAACTTCTTTACTGTAAGGGTCACAGAGCACTGGAACAGACTCTCCAGAGAGGTTGTTGAGTCTCCTTCTCTGGAGACTTTCAAGACCTGTCTGGATGCATTTCTGAGTGATCTGCCCTAGTTTTGGTCCTGCTC
>JANHGN010010431.1:121375-142319 GCA_024605025.1 Megaceryle maxima | reverse complement strand
AGTGGTGTAACTGGTGGGCTGACTTGATCTTTTTTTTTTTTTTTTTTTTTGTACTGATTAAAAGGGAAGTTTTGTGTCAAAATGTCTGAAATAAAATGTAAGGGGGCAAACTAGCTGCCTAACTCAAGGAAATACTGGAAGAAGCCTTCTAGAGACTTGCAAGAATCCAGAAGTCAGAGTTTGGGCATTAAAGCCACATTGAAGTAAGAGTCCCCTCTACATAACTAGGATGTTTATATTAAGATTGCTGTTGTCTGCTTGTTTCTGGAGTTTAATTATGTCCTCCGTAATTTTACAAAGGCGGTTTGAGTGCTCAGTTTATTAAGTACTGTGGAGCATGCTGAACCATGAAGTAAGCCATGACTGTGTATTTCAGTGGGGCATCACAGTTAAATGGTGGTCAGCAGAGTGCCTGTGTCATTCCGGCCTCGTGCTGGAAGGATACCCACAAAAAGAGCTCTCCTGAAACGCTTTGGTATCTCCCATTTCTAATTTGTACTTACGTGTCTGGTGCGAAGCAGCAATTTTGTGATCAAATTGGTAAGAGTTAGAGAAAGCCGTAATTTGATGTGGTGGAAAGAATGAGAGAAGGATATAGTTGGTCCGATACCTTCAACTATTCTTCACAATATAGTTAAGTAACAGCCATAAGTGTAGTTCTTTCCAATAGTTTTGTCATTAGTTTGTGAAAACCAGATGATGATTCTGATACTTTGGCTTTAAACGCGTGAAAAACATGCAATAATCATCAAAAAAATCAGCAGATACGCGGATAAAAACCCATTCTTTAAACATATGACTCTCCTTTTAGTTAGCTTACTACAAAGTTGGACAGCAGAAGACTACTGAAGAGTAAGGGATACCGTTTTCAGTTGTTTCATTTTTTTCATGGTAATGTTTCCTTCCTCAACCTGAGACACCATTAATCCACTTCAATCTGCATGTGGAAACCTATGGCGGCTTTGGGATTGAGCTCCCAATGTATGTAGAGCTGCAGGTCTGCCTGCAACTTTCTTGGCCTACAGCTGATGAGATGTGTTATTTATTATGGGGATTTAATGCTTTAATTTCTTTGTGTTTTAGCACTTAAAATAGGTATCATTTAATTTAGTGTGGTTGCCCAGTAAAATACCTTAACAGAATTCTAAAGCTGGGCAGAATAATTCAGGGTCTTCTCTTAGTTTAAATCCAAGAGAGAAAATTACTAATAAACCCTTCATTTCCATAGACCTCCAGTTCCTGAAGCTAAGTCTGTGCTGGACAGATGACAGCTGATTTGGGATGGGGAAGGTCACTCCCGGGAAGCTGCTGGTGGGGCTGGGATTCCAAGTCTGTTGGAGGCGATTCCCACCTTCCTGCAGCGCCCACCATAAAGGGGGTCTAAGGCTGATTTGGGGCTTCTGGCTGCTCTCGTAACAGCCTTCTAAGAACTGAAGGGATTGACTTGACTTGTGTTAAGGAAGACTGTTATCACCAGCTAGAACCAAAAGGCAATACAGGCTTGGTTTGTTTGGGTGTTTTGAGTCAAAATGAATAATAATTTTCCTGTATTCCAGGTTAGAGGCTCCCCAGGCTCTAGGTTAGAGAGTTTGTTTTGAATTAGCAAGGAACCTACCAGGGCAAAATGTTGTGGCCATAAAGATGGTGTTCAGGCCACGCTTCTATTTGTCTTTAACAGTCTTGGAGTTTGCTGCCTTACCTTTCTTTGTAGGTGAACGTGTTAAGTTTCTATTTAGCTGACGCAGGCGGATGTTTGAAGAGAATCTTTATGATGCAATGCTTCCAGCAATCTAACTTTTCTTTGCTTGCAGTCCTTGCGTTCTTTGGCTGTGGAGGGATCAGTCTTTCTCCTTCTTACAAAGCACCAAAGATCTTGGCATAAATAACAGTCCACTCCAAAATGGAATGTCTTGGTTTTCAGCTGGGTTATTTAATTCGGTTTGTCAGTAGATTGATTTTATTTTTTTTCCCTACTGTTATTTGTGGCGATTCCTTGCGTGTGGAAGATCAGTAACTTGAATACAGCCCATAAGTGCCAAATTAGTTTCTGAATCAGCAGCGAGTGCTTGTTGTGGATGTTCTTTCTGGAAAGCAGTGGACCAGGTGGGTGGCCCCTTGTGCCCATCTGGAGCCCCACTCATGTCAGCCTGTCTTTCTAAGAGCTTAAGAGACCACATGCACAAAGCAGCTTGCAAGAGGAGAATCTCATCTCTTAATGGCTCAGGACACAAATTTGGAAAGTGTCTGAGCTTCCTTTTCAAAAATATCATCAAAACTTTTCAAAAGTGTCAAGTTTGGTTTCTTCTTTTGGGTTTGTTCAGTAGTCTGGTGGCTTGGTTTTGTATGGTTGGGGTTTTTTTTTAGGGATGCTGTATTGGGTTCTATTTTGTGCCAGTGGAAGTGGGTATCAAGATTACCACTGATTGTACCAATAAAAAGGCAGAGGATACATTTTTGGAATGCTCCTGTCATTGAGTACCTATTTAAGAGTTATTTGAATGTTTGAAACCCCAGGCTTTCACTGGCATTTCTTTGTAATTATTTTTGGAACTATTAGGTGGAATAATACTGTTCAATCAGGTACAAATAGGCCTGCGCAGGACCCAGAGCCTCTATTTGGAATAACATTTTGGAAGAGCGTTGGAGACAGATAAAAATTAAAGCATCCTGAAAGCTCTGTAACTAGACTTAAACCAAGTGGGATGCTAATAAAATGCAGCAGTTAAGAAATGAAGAATCACTGACTCCTTTTCTCTCTTCAGATTCCAAGTTCTTTCTGATAGCCATACCTGGGTTTTGGATGAAATGTCTTAGAAAGGACTTCAGGCTTTGTACTGGTTTTAAATCAAGGTACATTTTGTTAAAACCACGTGTAAAGTCTGAGTATATATGCAGATATGCTTAGCTACGTACACAAATGCACGTGTGTTTACAAATGAGCGTATAAAAGCATTGTAAAAAATAGACATTTTAAAACAGTACTTAAAATTAAAGCGACAGTGTGGCTCCCAAGAGCTGTATTTTGAGCTTTTTTTCTCTGAGCTGTTTGGATGTGGCACATGGCAGCAGGAATCAGTCATTACCAGGACATGGCTATTCATAGACCTTTGTGAAATGAGTTGGTCATCTCGGTTCATCTGCAGCTTGACAGGTGTTCCCATCACAAAAATCTCCATTACCTCCCGTCCTTCCCATGGGAATGACCGCAGAACAAAGCGTGGAGAATGGCTTTGAGTGGTGGTTTGTTGGCTTGGAGCTGAGGGACCTCGTAGAGGGTGGTATGGAGAGCTGGAGATACCCGAGATACGTTTGTCACTTTGTTATTTGTATCTTTGTTTGGTTTTGTTTTGTTTTCTAAAATCCCCTGTTTAGGGAGCTTTAAATTTGCTTTAGAAAGAAAATGGTAAAATGTCTGGAAATAATTTTTGAGATTTTTAATAACTTTATCAAAGAAAGAATAAAGAATTTCATTTTCTGTAGAGGAAATAAAAATGAAAACAGCACATTGAAGAATTTAGCCAGAGGAATAAATGAAATAAAGGAAGCAAACAGTGTTTTAAAAATTATCCGGTCACAATATCTAGTAACTTAGGCCTATAGAAGCAATATGTTAATTACATTATTACATTAATTCCATTATTACATTAATATACGTAGTCAGGAAAGTGTAGCCCAGGATTAAAATAATTTGAGATGAGTTTTTATTTTCAGTGACATGAAAACCAAAGGGTTTTTTTGTGACTTACTGAAGGAGGAGTAATCTGAAATGTAAATAGCATCTTAAATATTAGGGCCCTTGGTTCGCAGCATCAGTAGCATGGCCTCACTAAGAAAAAAATCCCAAGTGAGGGAACCAGAACAGTTGTCAATTGTTTGCACAGCAAATCCTGTTGGATCAAATGGTGATATTCTCAACATTTAGATAAAGAGAGGCTTGCGATAATGTTGCCTTGTACCCCACTGCCAAAGGCAACAAACGCAGCCTAAGTTAGGAGAAAAAGTCAGCCAATAGAAGGTAGGCCTACGTATCATAAATACAGATAATCTCATTTTTCCATTCATTCTGCCTGATGTTTCAAACCCATGTAAATTATATTTCCATTTGCCAATTTCAGTCTTTATTTTTAAGTGCTGGTAGATCATTGCCAACGCATTATTTAGGATTATCGGTTGTAACAAACTAAACTCTTCAGTAAAATGTGTAAAACATTTGGGTTTGTTTTCATCCTTGATGCTTTTGACTGTGTATATCTCATGTCTATTTTTATATACATACATGTATATGTATGTGCATATTTATGCACACGTCTGAGGATGTAGATGTGCATAGAAATGATTAGCCCCTCTAGAATGAGTACAGGTTTCATGTATGTTGGTAGGACTCGAGCTGTGGCATGGACAATAACAAGCAGCTCGCATTGGCTTTATATTTTGACTGTGTTTGCACCTAATCTACTTTTAAATTATAGATACTTAAAATCTATTTTAATTTTTTACTTTGAAGACTGATGCCGTGAAAATTTATGCATCTACTTAATTGTTTTTTATGCAGGCAAACTGTCGATTTAAGGAGGTAAATTTTATTTATTTTTCTATGTGTGTAGAAGGCAAATGCCAAAAAAAGTTTTTACTGGATCCCCTCATCCAACCCCTAGATGAGAGGAAGATTATTTGTAAATTTTTTTTAGTATCTACTCTTTTTTTGTAAGAAGACTGAACAAATGACATCACTGATTATAGAAACAAATTAGGCAGAAATCTGTAGCGAGCTGATTTTTTTTTTTATTATTTTTATTTGAACAGAACTTCCTTTTGTCTTTTATGGCCTTGGGGCAGAAGGGGTGATACGTTGTCGTCTTTGTGGGGAAGAAGCTTGGCTAAAGCAAATTATGAGGAGGATCAGATTTAAGAGGCAGACATGTTGGGATAAATTGGTGATTCAACGCGGTCTTGTTACATTGTTCTTGAGCACAGCCACTGGAAATGTGAAATGACATTGTAAGATTTGCTGGTATTTCAAAGTTTAATAACTTTTCTTGATGCTTTTTGAAGTCTCGAAAGAAAAAGCCTAATATTCTGGTTTGCAACCATTTGTTTTCATGTTTTCTGGCTTTTTATTTTTTCCTTGAAGGATCAGACCATGTTTCTCAAGGAGAACCCCTTTTGAGAACCTAGTCAGTTCCCTCAGAAGACTCCCATTCATACTCTCTTAAGAAAGGCTAGACTTTTTTAAGGCAACTCTTTTGAAATATTTTTCCTCCTTCAACATTTTGTCACACAGGAGTTCTTGCCGAAGGGACTCTTGGCCGTTTCAGAAACTGTAATCTAGTTAAAAGGTTTGTTTATGCTTCCCATCTCTGCTCTGCTGATGGTATTGGAGCGCAGGCCAGAGCCAGGCAGCTCACTGTTTATAGCAGTCAAACTTCAATTAAAGCTGCAGCCTTCGCTTTACTCAATATCAATATGTTCATGGCAGCTGCAAATAATTGCAGGAAGGATGAAAGTCGAGTGGTGGCCTATGATTTTTCTTTCTCAATAAATTCACTCGTCGTTCTTTTCGTATTTAGAATCCTGCGTACGCTTTCAGATTCAGAAATGCTTTGCAGAAGCTCTCTCTGAAAGGCTGAGATCTCTATTTGGGACTGCACCTTTTCAAGGCAAAACATGCATTGATTTCAGAGGAGATTTTGTCTTAATCGGGGGGCTGTAGAGTACGTTGCTCTGTATCACAGCGGGTATCAAAATTCTTCTACCACAACCATTGCATAGGCTGTTGTCCAAACTCTAAGTACCACTGACTTTGCTCTACTGAAGTATTTTAAACATCGAGGGCTGCAAAGTCCAATCGTTTCAGGGTAGCAAGAATGTGCTATATTTAGTGGACAATAACTCAAGAATGTGCCTGTTTAGGAAAAAAAAAATAGGCAAACTAAAAACATAGATTTCATTTAATACTTGAAACTTCATGCTGCTGTTTGGCTTTAAGGATTATTTTAAACCCCTGTGAATTGTTGGAGCCTTTTAAAACACGCATGGTTTTCCTTGAAGCTGGCCTTGGTGTTATTAAGTCATAAAGCACGTTATGTCTCTGTAGGCCATCTGAACTGAAGCAGCAAACCCTATCTGGCCCGTAGGCTATTGGTTCCTCACCTCTGTTTTAAAATTAGTAAAATCATTTGCAGCGTGATTCATTTCTAAAAATGACTTGTCCATCTGTGCAGAGCGTTCCAGCTCTAAAGTTGCAGTGCTCCCTCCGCTAGCGTTGGATGTTTTGTTCTGAAAGTCGTGTTACTCTTGTAACGTCTTCGTTGACGCTTGGGCCGAGTTGTTTTTACTTTGATAAATACGTTTCTTGTAGGCATGTCATTTGGGGTAGTACAATATTGCTGTGAAAGGTGATTTGAATTTTCTGAAGTAACAAGAAAATATTTGTACTCTTGATAGTTTGTTATTAAAAATCTATATATGAAATCTTTACATTCGGGGGGGAGGGTCTATTCTGTTTTCACTGATGTCAGTGCTAAAATATTTATTAACTTCCTTGGGTGCTGGATCAAGCCCTAAAGCTGAATTTCACATGAATTCTATCTTTACAAAGGTGTTGGGAAATGAGGAGTTCTAAGCATGTAATGATCCCCAAAGCTGGTCATGAGGCAGCTTCTTAATCAGCTGCTACGTGGATTCCTGGTGGCTCACCTTCCAGATTCAGGTTTCTTCCTGTGCTCGTGACTTTTACCGGTCTCTTTCCCATGCTCCTTTTCTTAAAAACTTCACAGTTCTGAATCAGTCTTAATCTTTTCTTTTTTTTTTTTTTTTTTTTTGGTAACTCAAGTCATTATCTGATGTAAGAGTTCTGCTAAGAATCTGTAGACACATGATGAGGTAGAATTTAATGAGCCTATCCCTGAAACTGTAAAATAAACAGCAAATTAAAAGATGATGGGGGGTTTTTTTGTGTTTTTTGGGGTTTTTTTTTAATCTAAAAAGAAACTTATAAATGCTTTGTGCTGGTAAAGTTAGGAACTACGTCATTTTTCGTAGTAACTATCAGAGCAATAGCTATTGTTTTGTCAGAGAACAAATATATCAACGTTTTAGAACCAGTCATTTACAACTTATTTGAAAACAGTTAATTGACTTTCTCCAAATACTGATCTGGGCTGAATAAAAGCAAGGTTAACTTTATTCAGGTTTTCTTGGAAATTACAGGTTTGATACAAGAACCCAAGACACAGTTATCCCATAGTTGGAAGTTTATCATTCTGATTTTTGATATTGCTGCATTTAACAAAACAGTAAAAGGAAGGGTTACAAGTCAGCTTTTGCTAATCATTGCAGATAGTTATAATACTTTTTGTACACTGGAATTTCTTTATCTATGTCTAGAATGTTTCTGAGCTTCTCTTATGGAAAAAATGAAATGCTTCTTAGTTTCTGTTTTCATAGATAGTCAAAATTCCTATCTAATATAATAAACATTTTCATACAGTGGTGGTGAATGGAAACATTAATTGCTGACAACTGATGAACCTTAAATTGAAGATCTCTTAGAGCATCTCCAGTTATTGTTGTCCTGAAATAAAGCCTCATACAGAGGATTCTATTGCATGTCCCAGTGTAGGGGCTGGAAAAAGTTATTTGACATGTGTATGAGAGGTCTCCAAGGACAGGTGGTGTTTTTGGATTAGGTTCTAAGAAGCTGTGTGTTCATCAAAAATTTGCAAATAATTACTGCTGCTTTTTTTTTTTTTAATCTCCGTCTTAATCCCATCCAGTGTAATCCATAGTTGTTCTGCCCTCAATTTGCATAGACTCTCCTCTTGTTTACTTCTGCTTCACTCACCTACTTTTTGTCCTAACAGAAATACCTAAGAACTTAGGAACTGTTAGTGAGCCTGAGTAGTGGTGTTTGATGCTCAGCTTGGTGTTTTTCTACATGTCAGGAGTGCAGCGAGTTCAGAATGCCACAAATAAACCTGAAACTTCAGAGAATGCATTGTTAGCTAGAAATATCTTTATTTGGGGGCAAACAAAGGATGGTGAAGCCTGCCTTACTGGAGAGGCAAGTTCCCCGGAGCTGCCAAGGTGCTGCCTGTAGAGAAGTCTTCCTGATAGTTAGTCACTGTGGTATTTGACATTAGGTACATTTATTTTAAGGGAAGCTGGTGTTTTGTTCTCCGAGAGAAAGGAGGATTGTAACCGACAGCTTCTGTAGATGCCTTGTGGTGTGGGAGTAGGAAGGAAACGAGTAGCGAGACGTTAGGAAGCAGCAGGTTTTGGGGAGAGGGGTTGGTGGTCAGAAGCGAAGCAGCGGGGAGGGAAGGGGATGGAGGCAAAGGAAGCGTTTGGAGAAGAGTGGAAGGCTGGGGGAGGGGGTAGTTTGGAGGTAGTTGGAGATGTAACGATAACTTGGAGGCATTTGGAGAACAGGGACCATGGGGCTGTGTATTAAGTATTTGCCATAGTGGAGGGGAGGAGATTAAATAATGGGCAGGATGGGAAGGGCAGATGGTGACTATGGCAAAAACCTGGTGACCTTACCAAAGATAAAAGCCTGAAGCTGGAAAATGCTGCTTAATTGTAATCTTTACATACAGAAAAGTCTCAGGATGATTTAGAAAGGGAAATAAATGGGTATCCAACTACTACCAAATGTATAAATAATTTCTTAATACTGTCACTATTGCTCCCTGGACTTGGAAGAGCTTAAGGTTGTCACAGTGGAGATCATCAGGCATATTTGGACACCAAGCCCCCCTGTTTTCAAAGGATAACTGGTATCGGTAACAAAGAAGTTCTTAAAGATCTCTGAGGACTTTGGCCTAGACGTTTAGGTTTCCACGAGTTGAAGTCTCTAGGCAAGTAAATACATGACTTGAGTTTAGCTTTTTCTTCTTTGTCTTACTTCAGTTCTGTCTTGTGGCTGCGAACTCCACGTCTTGGATGGAGGAAGGCATCGGAGAATTCCGCCGGTCCTGCGGCGCAAACATCTCTCCTTGACAAAGATCGATGGGTTTAAGTTTCCATTAGGAAAAGCATCCCATCCTTAGATCCTGAGAAGGGTGACTGAAATGCTCAGCGTGCCTTCTGTGGCTTGCCATTATTTTTGTTTACTTGGACAATACTCTTTCTTCCTTGTCTCTCAAGTAAACGATTCAAATCCACTGCTGTACATGCAAGTCTTTTTTCTTAGTTATTTCTGAACCTTCCCATTTTTTTTTTTATGCATCCTTTTGACATCAGATGACCAGAAGTAAACAGTCTTCCTAGTGAAGGGAAACCACTGATTTATGTGGATTATTCTAATCCAACATCATGCAAGCAAAATCAAAAAATAGTTTGACTACCTAATGATTCAGAAATGCAGCAGTGTTGCCAAAAATTTTAGCATTTGTTAGCTTTACACTTGAGCAAATGCATTCTGGTAGAGAATTTAACTTTTGTTTCATCTTCTGAGTTTGAAGGCTATGAATTTATTCCACCAAAACAGAAATGTGTGTTTTACAATTAATAGAAATAGAAAAACTGGTTTTTTTCAATTGCTCGCATCTTCCTTTTCGGATAAGTATTTCTAAATTTATACATAACAGGAACAAACATTCTTCCATTGAATACAACCAGAAAAATTGTTGGGTTTTTTTTTTTCTGTATTGAACAGGAGCTTCAATATGATTTAGCATTTTCTAGTTTGAGATACTGGTCTGAAGTATGGCTTATGCCACAGGAAATAAATTCAGCATACCTTAGTGAGAAAAGGAGTATCTCTAGAATAACAGCAATTTCTGTGTATTTTGAGTGCTTAAGTATTTCAACAGAAATAGGAACAACATTTTTTGAGGAACGCGAGCAGAAGTAGGAACCAGACGTGTTGATTTTGTAAGCATTAAACAATCTGCATTTTAAAAATTATTCTCTGATCCTTTTGAATTCAGTGACTTGGCTAAATTATTTTATGTGCCTCTTCTGGACAGTGTTTTTCTGGGTATTTATGCCAATCAAAACTGGAGCCTTTGTATTTCTGTAATATAGAATAATAGTAATAATGAGGAATTTTTTATTTTCCTTGACTTCTGTGAAAACTATTTTGGACCTAACACAAGAGAATGATTTTACATAGTTCAATAAAGAACAAAAAAGAAAAAGTGGTAATTTAGGATTAACAGTAGAAGAGACTTTTTTTATAATGAGAAAAAACTTGATTTCCAAATCCAATTTCTATCGGATAGCTTAAATTTCAATTGCTGATAATATTCTGTGTTAGCTTCTTAG
This sequence comes from Megaceryle maxima, assembly GCA_024605025.1. Taxonomy (NCBI): domain Eukaryota; kingdom Metazoa; phylum Chordata; class Aves; order Coraciiformes; family Cerylidae; genus Megaceryle; species Megaceryle maxima. The sequence goes on along the minus strand of JANHGN010010431.1, from coordinate 132,050 downwards.
TTTGGCTACAAGGAAATATCTTTGTGCTTGTAAGAAATGATCTTAATTTTTTCATTGTATCTCCTGTTTCCAAGACACTAAAAAAAACCAAAACAAGCAAACAAACAAACAAAAACAAACAAACAAACAAAAAAAACCAAAACCCTAAGCTACCAAACAACCCAAAACCTGCCCCCTAGTACTTAAATATATGTTTTTCTATAAACTCCAACAGCTCTACAACATTGTTTTAAATTAATATTCTGATACAGTTCTGCCAAAACCAGGAAAAGGGATTTGTTCAATCAGCCGAAATAAAATTATCTGCAAAGTAGCAATGAGTTACTTGTGCATTTTCACCATGATTCAGCATTTGATGAAAAAATAAGTTAATAAATATTTGCTTTTGGCTAGAAAACCAGATTTGAAGGGATTTATTTTTTTATTTAGATTTTTATATAGTAATACACGGGTCAAGTGACTATTTGATTTCAGACAGGTGGGGGGAAACCTAACCAAGTGCCAATGCCTATTCTACATGAAATACAAATACATGCTCAGCAACTGGATTATCTCTGCTAATCTTTCCTGTTAAATGTTTTTCTGGCTGTTATAAAAAATAATTTAAATCAAACTTAATGGTTTTGGATAAAAGTGAGGAAAATAATAACTTTCTGCAACATTACAGTGTGAGGTATTAAATGGGCAGTATGTGGCGATGTTAAATGTTTGAGTGCTGGCATCAGTTTCATTTATAACCAGGGAGATTTACTTTACTGACACGACTTTTACTATGACTTTTTATTTTAAAATAAAGTAGAATGCCTTTTCTATGGTGAAAAGTAAGTCGTACGTTCTGTCAGCTAGTCATTTATTCTTATTTTTCTTTCAGTATTATGTAATGTGATTTGGTGCTATCACCGTAATATTAAATGTTCATAAACATGGTTTTGGAAAGAAAACTTCAGTATCTGGACAGAAGACTGTGTGTTTCTGCAGAGAAGATAATTGCTCTCCTAAATCTGAATAGCAATTATGTTTGTGTGTATGTAGGTGGCTTTTTTTGCTGGCCCTGTCTCACAGGCTTTTCTTCCCTTTGAGATGGATGGGGCTTGTACCTCTCCGAGAGGTGAGCTTATGTCTAGTAGTGAAGTGTAGCATATTTTTTTGCTCTGTGCAGTGGCAATAGAAGTTTGTGACTTGAGCAAAACACTTTCCCCATTTCTGTAGAGACTTCTGTGTTTAGTGTCCAAAAACTTTTTCATAAATACAGCTACAGACTACCTAAGGCTATTCAATTCATCTTTTCAAGGGCAAAGGGTTTGGTTTTTTTTTTCTTTCTTCTTTGATTAAATTTTTTGAGAAAGGGAGCTGTCAGAACAAACTTTATAGTTTTTCCTTTGTTGAATTGACACTCCATAAAATTTTAGTTTAGCAGATTCGATACAAGAAGGAAGAAAACAATAGACTATAAGTAGGGCACAGAAGAAAGTAGTAGGTTATTAAATCTTTTCAAGGAGAAAAGGAAGTAGTTCAGTGTGCTCACAGAGGTTCCTGTGTCAGCGTTTGGGAAGCCTGGAAGAGATTATCTTCAGCCAACAGTAGGTAACGAAGGACAGGATGTGAAAGGAGCACAGAACTACCAACATGAAGGAAATGTGAGATATTAGCCTGTTTCAAAAATGGGTTTGCTTTAGGTGTCTTCTCACTCTGCAGTTCTTGAGCTGCAGTGTGAGAGAGTTTTGAGCATGGAGATAAAAAAGTGAATGCTAATGTCTGGAAGTAGACATTTTAATAGGGGTTTTTTTCCTTTTTTTTTTTTTTTTTTTTTTTTTTGTGAATTGATCTTTAAGGAGAAATGACAGCAATGCAATAGATAAACTGGAGCAATTTAACACTTCACACACCTGCCTGGTCTTGGGGGTGGTTTTCTCTCCATACCGCTATCCACACCCATGAGCATTTTGCTGAGAATTGGCCCCTCTCTTGAGGGCACGGGCAGGATTAATAGAATTAGTTAAGGGTCACTTGGCCAGAGGGTTCATGTCATGATCTGTCAGCTCAGTTGTGTCTGGCAGGTGAATTGGGTATTTAGACCTGTGTATCGCTCTACCTGTGGCACTGGTGTCCTGCTCCACACCCCACTGTGGCTTCTCAGCTGGGTTTTACTTTGTCTCCAGTGGCAACTTTGTCAAAAGGACAGCAACATTTTTTTAAAGAATATCTTAGCTGTCCTCCCAACCCTGTGAACTGGTAATGCTTCTGGAACGTACGCTGGAGAAAGTGGGGTGTGTTCGTACTGAAGAGTGGGGCAGGTGGAGCCAGGTAAGCTGTGCTGAAGCTCTCAAGTCAGTAAGATCTGTCAAGTCCTTGCCAGTTGAGACTTGTGTTAGACTTGCACGTAGCGTGAGCGTGATCCTTTACTCGGATGCCATTCTCCCAGGAAACTACTTGTTATTTTAGATGCATGGGATTGGCCTGCCTTGGTGCTTTACTGATACTGACCCTCTCTGATAATGAGGGTCAGTATCAACATATAATAACATTACAGAATATGCCTATGCAAAGACTTAGACAAGCATGAGTGCGTGTGGAGCCTGCCAGCAGAGCCCTGCACCTCGGCGGGGCTGTCTGTAGCCCAGATGTGTGTAGCTCTATCTTGAAATTGCACTTTATTGTTGCTAACTTTCTGAAGTCATAACTGCTGTAGCCAGCCTGTGAATTACTACACTGTGAAAGATCTTGTTTGTTCTCCTTAAGCCCTCTTGCATGAGTGTTTGCCATCACTTTTTTTTTTTTTTTTAAGCTAAAGTACAACCGATTTGATTATGGTCTTCACTTCTGCCTTTCACTGGCCAGTGCCAAACCCTGGTTCTGCTGTTGTAGGATGGGCTGCAGCTGCTTGGGGCTGAACTGGTGGTTCAGCAGGTTACAAGCAGAGATTTTTGAGAGAATTAACTGACAGCTTTCCACCAACCCCTTCTGACTTTGAGGAGGCACTGGCTTCTCTTAGGGGGAGTTGTGATGGCTGGCTGGAAAACTGTGTGGTTTCTGTAGCTGGCTTCCAATGTAAGACAGTAGAAATGAGATGAAATTGTATACGTGTGAGAACTTTCTTTATAAAAATCTGTCATATGTGGTACTTATTCTGGGTGTGCCACTTGATTTAGCCAGGGAGGTGAGAAATATTACAAGAGCCTGAAAGCAGGTGAGCCTTATCCAGGCTGCAGTGGTTTGGGAATAGGGAACTTGTCTTTTCCACAGTCATGGAGATGCTCGTTAAATATGTCACATTCAATATGCAGCTTATTGTGCAGTTTACTGACAACTGACAAAGAGAACAAATACATCTTGAGTGATAGCTGGTTTTGGAGAGGATGGTTGTCCCCACGTCAGTCGTGTTCATGTCTGTTCAAGACTCATTGCAAACCTAGTGGGTAAGGGAGGATGTGCCTCATACCCCAAGATAAAAGCCTGGCTGTTTGGACTCTGTTAAGGCAGCGTGATCCATGTTGCTGTCTCATGCTGTGCTCTGCACCGCAGAAAGCCCCTGTGCAATTGGTTTAGTCCACAGTGGATGGAAGATGTGCCTGCGGACGGCCGCGTTTCAAACAGGTCCAGCTGCCCAAGTGTGGGATTGGTCTAGGAATGCTGCTTTAGATCCATATTTTTGCCTTGTGTGAAAATCTAGAAGGAGAAACCCCAGCGTGGTGATGAGGGGAATGGGCTGTTCTCCTGACTAGCCTTTGGTTTATTTTTTTTTTTTTTTATGCACTGGTATCACAAACCCTTATAGACCTTTCAATAATGACATGAGAAGCTTGGGTGCCCTTCCCTGATTCTTCTTCCAAAACATAAAATGACATTGTGTTTTCCAAAAACCCACTCAAATTATAACAAAGCATTTCACTTGCCAAAAGCAAGCGGAAGAGTATTGCTGTTTCTTGTCCACTGGTACTTTCAGAGTTAGAACAGTGTAGTAAACCAAAACTGGATGTAAAATTGTGCCCGTGGAGAAATTCTATGAGGAGTCCAGAATAGTGCCTTTTCCTGCACTGAGATTTCCAGTAGATTTATATATTTTACAGCTTTTCTAGCACAGATAAAAGAGCCCAGATCAATGGTACAATCTACCAATTTAGACCGTAGTTGCTATTTTTAAGTAAGCGATACCTTAAATTTTTGCCGTAGGGGTTTGGGAGCATCTTGAGAGGGAACTTTTGTCCTCTGACCATTTTGGATTATAAGGCCAGAATAAATACGGAAGGGAGAGCATACTGAATTTATAAAATATCCATCTGAGTAGAACAAAAGGATTCTTTTTATCTCCTAACTGAAAAATACTCCAGTTCTTCCCCACCCCCAACAGAAGGAATAAATGAACAAAGAGTTCAGCTGAACTGAGACACCAATGGAAGCAGAAAAGGTGAAAAGCCACAGCCAGTGAAGGAGGATGAAAAGAAGGGCCATAAATTTTTTGTTGTGTGGTACACAGGTTGTTAATGCTGTTAATGATTGAACTGTTTATGGGGGATTACAAAGGGTTAGTAAACTACTCTGAATCGGACAGAAATGAGCAAAAGCGAGGTTAGCAGGATGCTGAACTCGGAGGTTTTCTGGCAGAAGTCATTCTCTCTGCTGAAGCTCCCCAAGCTTGGCGAGGCTGCCCAGGGTGAGGAACTCAAAACACAGATGGCTCCAGGGTCTTTCTTCACTTAATTCAGCAACTGGATGCATTCAGACCGAGACGCTTCTCTGATGCTAATAACTATATAGCACTATTAAGTTACCAGCATGATAGAGTTACAAGGAGCGTGGAAGTTTACAGAAATATGCTGTAATACTTGCTAGACCTGTAAATCTAGTTTGGGGGTTGGGTATTTTGGGGTTATGTTTTCTTGGGTGTTGTGTTTTGTTGGTATTTTTGGTTTTGTTTTGTGGTTTGTCTTTTTTTTTTTTCTTTTTAATGCAAACTTTCTAGAAACAAGTGATAGTTACATGTTTGTTATTTGCCCTCACTTTGAGTCCATCTTAGTTGCTAGAGAGATCAGGAAAATAGTGTTACTAATACCTTTGTCATTAAGAACATCCAACTTGTTACTTATCCCTGGTAACTGTAATGTTATGGTTTAAAAACTGGAAGTCACTACCCCTGTCTTAGCCCGTCGTCATAAAGATTACAGCTGCCACTTAGTCGCAGCCCTGGCTGCTTCTTTTCCGATTGTTCTTTAGGCTCACTGACTCACATTCTTGGGTTGTGTCCCCACGGGTGGTGACCTTCGAGAGGGCTCAGAGGAGTACTGTGACTTGTTCTGTGTTTTGTTTTGCTATTCCTGTCTGAAATTGTACTGCTTCTGTTCATAAACATATCATGCAGAATCTGATCATGAGATCTATATTTAGAAAGCGAGGAGGAACCTTTCAACTCTCTGTAGGAGAGATGGGAAGAGGAGGAATATCCAGACTTGTCATTTCCGCACAGAAGAGGCTCTTCAGTTCCTAGAAATGTTTCTGATGTTGTACAGTGGTGTGATCAGCCCGTACCTGTGTTTGTGGTTTGCATAAAGAAATGTATATTTCAGATGTTTCTCCCAAAGTCAGAGATTCATCTTTAGCTCTTAGACATGTTATTGTCAATGGTTGGCTGTAGACAACAAACAGTTGGGAGTTCAGCTGATTCAGACAGATGATGCAAAGTGGTGCAAAGGTGCGTTGAAGCTGTGCTAGTTTTCAGCATTAGAAGATTAGGGGAATAATGAGGAGAAGGCTGGAACATCTTGGCCGTTTAACATATCAGATTACAGCCACACGCCCCCCTCATTTGTGCAAAAATCGTTAATCCAAACCACGTGTTTGTATGTGATTTTATTTTACCTATTGATGATACGAGGTCTGGGGCAAAACACGTCTGTGAGTAAAAACTATTGGCATATTTTAAATGGGAATTCAACCACAAGCCGTGTATCAAGTTAGCACAATTTACATTCATTAGCAAAATTCATCAGCTGCCAATCAAACTACTCAGAGCTCCAGTTTTGGCTCTTAAGTTTATGCTTACTGGGGCTAACCTGAGTATTGTAACTCAAGTGGAGTAACTGTTCGCTGCTCGCCGTTGCAGTAACTTGAGCTGCCTCGTGCTCTGAAGGTGAGCGACTGGTTGCAAGGAAGCTCCCAACACTTGGAAGTTGTCCCTGCAGCAAATTATGACAGTATTTGGTCTGCGTGCTCTCTCCTCTTGGCATATTATCTTCTAGGGCTGGTTTTCCATGTTAATGTAACACGCAGCATAGTAAATACAGATGTATAATGATAAAGTGATGAATCCATCAGTTTAGGATAAATGTCTTTTTTTCTTGTTTTTTTTTTTTCTCATAAGTTGTTCAAAACTGGATGTACAATGTTGCATGAAGCCTTAGTGTACAAAAGCAGAGATCTCGTGTTGCTTTGCTGTGGAAGTTTAGGTTCATTTGTGAACAGGATTTTAGGGAAGTAACAGTTACCTTCTCTATTCCCCCCAGTGAGGGGGGCACCAGAAATCTGCTTCTAAAAGCTTCTGGCTTTTTGATGCCTTTTTTGGCCACTGGGAAGAAGGGAAGTGGATGTGGCTGAATTCTGTGTAGCATTTCAAGGTGTTGTTTAGGACTGTTTCATGGTACAGTTGTCTTCTGCAGAAGTCATTGTATCCGTACTCATAAATAATTTGTGGTTTTTTTCTGAACTGTCCTCCTCTAGAGCCCGCTTTGTTGGCAGGATGTTCAGAACGAAACCTTGCTTGATAAACTTGGGTTCAGTAGTTGCTTGACGAGCAGCTAAGTTAGGAACTGTGTCCTCTATGAAGCAGCCTTTCTCCATCCATCAGCTCCTAGGGAAAGTGGTCTCTGCGTTGCCATCCTTGCATTTCAAACCAGACACTGAGGTCCTTCCGTGTATGCTGTAGCTGCCCCATCTTCCTGGTCATCTGTAGCCTCTTCCAGATGAGAGTCAAAACTTTTGGCATGTCCCACAGCATAGCAGGGTGCAGTGAAGATGTCCTGGGCTGCTCCGGATCTAGCAGAACATGCTGTGTTAGCATGTATCCAGGATAACAGACCTTACCAGGGCCACCCAAACACCTCCAAGGCTTCAGTGGCCAAGCTGCATTGCCCCAGTCATGGAGGAGATGGTTGATAGTATCTCATTTTCTATTTTGCTTGTGGCTGTTTATAGACAGTAGGCTACTAATCTTTTTACTTGCTTTTTTCCCCATATGGTGCAGGAAGTTCTTCTGCCATTAAAGTGGGTTATGTCAATTTGGAAGTTTTCCTTTTAAAAACAAAGCTTTCTACTGCAAAAGAAATGCTAGGGACAAGTTTTCTTAAATCAGGAGGCACCTACAAAATGATGGCTGGGTACCCACCCACAGTTAAAAAAATTGCTACCAAGGATATAGCAAAGTAGTTGTACAGAGATCAGAAGCAGTAGAAAGTTGTCATTGCCTGTTCTAGGAAAAAGCAGAGGAGATAAGTGGTCCGACTTTAGAAGTGAAGTGCAAACTACTGAGGAAGCAGGATGGAAGCTCTCCAGCCCACACAAGTATTTATTGCCCAAAATACATATGTGTGTTAAGTTCACCTACTTATTAGAAGTTTCTGGTGTTCCTGACAGAGGATGAAGTAGGTTCTTCTGACTTGTGATGGCTGTCAGTTCACAGGTAAAGGTGGCTTAGCTTCCTGTGTCAGTCAGGCTTGCTTAAAGTCTTCGAAAAGACCTGTTGACATGCATAGCATTGAGAAAACATCCCAGTGGGCTGTGCTCTGGCTTAACAAGGAACGCGGAGATGCGACGGGCGCCGCACAGTATCCTGTGCACGTTACCTTTCGTGCAGGTGTCGCAGGGCTGTGGTACAGCCACCCGAACCTCCTCCCTCCCCCAGCAAGGCCCAGATGCAAACGTGGCACCAAGCTGCGGTGGTCTGTAAATGACTTTGTCTATCAACACCTCCAGTCATAAAGTAATGGAATTGCCTGACAAGATATGTTTAAATCCTGATGAGACTTCAGTTACCAGTCCTGTGTTCAGTGCTCTGTAAACTCTGTAACACACAAATACAAATTTGTCATAAAGGCCCCAAAATTTGGGAAGGAAAGGGACATTGCGAGTATGTCTGGAAGATGAGTTCAAAACCCAGAGTAGTTTTGTGACAGAACCTTTCTGAAACCGAAGGTGTGGTGGCTGCTTTTTATTTCTTTGTGTGTCTGATTCTTAACCCTGGTCATACTTCTAATTAAAAACCTAAAACAGTTACTTGGTATCATGCTGTGGTCCCTTATTAAGCTGGGAATGTACCCCACTGGGTGGAGGACTGAATGCAGACCTTCTGGAAGAACAACCAATGTGGAGATGAAGCATAGCTGAGCAGGCTTCTCTTGTCCCTGTAAGGAATAAAATGGGAGGAATTTTACTTTTTGGTAGTTTATTTTTCCTTTTGGAGGAAAAGTTTAGACATGGTAAGGAAGTAATCCTCATTGATTCGCTCTCTGGGTTTTATTCAATACCTTCAGAAAATTCCTTTGGTTCACTTACTTACCTCGAGCTGTCTGTTGTTTTTTTTTTTTAATACTCAAATGAATACTGCTGTCATTACTGGACTCAAGCGTCCTTACTCTTGTGTAGTGCTATTGCAAGTATTTCTTCAGCCCATGTTGGGTTTATTAGGAAGCATTTACTTGAAAACAGGCTTTTTCCCCTGCTCTGCATATCACTGGCTTCTTAACGTGGCCATTCCCTGTCAATCTATTGCACAACTCTAATCTCAGGTTTAGCCTGTGTGAAATCATCAGCAGCAGTGAAGTTTGTATTGCATTCATTTTAATTTTCCTTATATAAACTAAAAAACTTTTAAGGCAGTAGAGATCTTCCCTGTTATCTTCCCTTCTTGTAGTCCTTGATTTTTCTGGCCCAGCAACTTTAATGTTATACTAATACTTCAAGGAAAGGGCTTAAGCATCTTGGCATTCTTTAGTTTGTCAGTACACAATTCATCTGTAGGAGATAGCAATTACATGTTTTGTGCATGGGATCATGGCTAGGGATGGGAGAGAAGAAGAAAATAAAACAGCTGCCAGTTACATTCTGCTGTTGTCAGAGCTCTTGGTAGTTCATGGAGAGCAGGGCCACATCTCAAAAGGAAATGGGAAAAGAAAAGCTCTGACACGAGCCTTTAGGAGCTGGATCTCTGATTTTCAGCCAAATGCCCGAGTGACTTTGTGAGCATCCTGCCAGCTTGGGAACGAGGAGCTTGCCTTGTGCATCTGCCAGGCGTCCACCTCTGCTGTGCTTTGTGGGGTCTTTATTTCCTCAATGAGCATCCAGTTACTGGCAGAAGAGGCAGGAACTGGTGTGGAGTCATGAGCCTCGGAGGTGTGACTGCGGCGCATTTCGGCGTTCTCGAACTAGCTTGGGTACAAACCGCAGTAAACCCGCAGCAGAACAGGCTTCAGCACGCTTGAGCCACTCTCATGGGTGCTTTTGCTGCTGCCTTTTTCGTTGCTATTTGTACCCAGGCTAGTGAGATAAAAACTAGGTCACGTCGGTCTGTCTGTCTGCAGCTACACCCTGGTGTTGGCAGTGCAGGCACACCTGAAGTTGGAGCTCCTCTACCCAGCGCGTCCTCCCGCTTCTCCTTCCCCACCCCAAAGAAGGGAGAGTCAATGTGAATCTGGAGTGGTAGATCAGAGGAAAAGGCTTTTTGCTGCTTTCTCTGATAACACCAGGATTTTCTTGCTGTGATTCTCTCTTGAGTTTAGCTAGTAGAAGAAACAGCACTTTCCTGGGTTTAGGAATCTGGAAAATCAGCGTGAATGTCTGTGTTCGTAAAATACTTAATTCCAAAATGTCAGTGTTATCCTTGTCTTAGCACAGATAAATTTGTCTGAAAGCCCAAGCTCTCCCGTTCCATATGGTCAGGACTGTTGTATCCCTTCATGGACCTCTCTGAAGGCTCTGGGTGCCCGTCCCGAGCCCAGGAATGCATTTCTCATCCCCACGTGTGTGATCCACAGTAATTCTAGACTATGGTAATTATGTCCCGAAAAGAGGGGGGGGGGAAAAACCAAAACATTTCTAGGCAAAAATAACTTAAGTTTTACTGAAGTCCTTTCATATCCACGATGGCAGATATCCAGACATCCTTCTTTTTTCCCTACTTCCTTTCCCATCCTCCAGTCTGCATGATTCCCCCCCCCGCTTAAAGAAAATAAACTTTCACTTCCAGATTGAAATGTGTTTCTATTGCTGTAAATCTCAAAAAAGCAAATAGGAAAGGAAGGCCTTCAGGTAAAGATCAGAACAGAAAACCTGACTCAATCCCGTTTGGGGCATTCATTCCTTATTTGTATCTTAAATTATTTATTTATTTATTTTCTGCTAAAGCTGCTTCACAGAGGAAATGTCTGAGCAGAGGTGATTTATACCTGTGTAGGGTTGGGGTTTAGGTTTTTCTTTGTGTGTGCGCGTGTAACTCAGTATAGCTGTAAGATATGTTTTAAACAGATAGGAATTTTGAAAATGTATAGGTCTTTCAGGAATGAATAGTTCATGTTGTCCTAATTTTTCAACTTACCATGATCCAAACTTTGCTTTAGATAATGCAAGCCAGATGGGTTATTTAGGATTTTTTAATGATTGGTATTAATACTGCTGAGGCAGTATGCATTAT
>JANHGN010010431.1:104602-121275 GCA_024605025.1 Megaceryle maxima | reverse complement strand
ATATAAAATTTCATTTGACTTTGTTCATTTTTTCCATGTGAGTTATGGCGTTACAAAGATTTGATAATTTTGTATTTCCTTAGGAAAAAGATTGTTTTAAAAAGGATTTCTTGGTATGTTTTTGGAAGAAAGGAGAGGAGCAGTTAATACAAATGCAATAAATAAATAAATAAAGCGAGGAAAATGTATGCAAGCACAATACTGCAGGAAACATGAGACAGCATAAAACCAGCCTTCTTTGCAGAAATATTTGATCAACTGTTCTCCTTCCCCGAGAAGGCAAAATTCAGATTAATAATTGTGACAGTTGTCAACTTCTAAACATGATCAATTTTCTAAGCTCTATTACAAGTTATTTTCTTTGTAGATCATAATTTCAGATAAATATCACTAAAAGGCAATTTGAACTGAAGAGACAAAGGCAATTAAATTCTACATTAATTTGTTTACCAGTGTCACATGGAATAAATCGACTGTAAGGTTTCATAAATTATCTAGATGTGCCAGTAGAGGACTAATTTTGTAGAATATTGGAATGGGGAAATCTGAATTCTTTTCTGTAGTCACGTGTTTAGTAAAACATTATGTAAGTGATGCTTTATATGACAGAAATCATATTGGTCAGATTATTTTGGGATGCCAGGACTGTCTTTTACATACAAAAGCAAAAAGGGGGAGGGGGGGAAGCCAGGGGCAACTGAGAAGCAGCTTTATGAGCAGAAGCTCAAAACCAGTACTTGGCTTATTCCCTGCTTTCAAATAGTGGAACTTCTCATGAGCATAAACCCCATCCACGAAGGAGCCCATATTAGCTTGAAAAGATCAATTTTGATCTCTTTTGGTTTTAAAGATAACCTTTAAAATGTGAGCCTATGCAATGTAGAGCTTCCAAGAATACAAACAGAATCCTTGCTTCTGCTTCAAAATGGAAAAGCAACAGCAGAAAAAAAAACCCAACTGTAACGGTTTGGGTTTGTTTTTTCTTTTTCTTCTTCAAGGCACGGCAGGCAACATGAAAATTAAGACAAACATCTCAATTTTATTCTATTTGGGAAATCTATGAGTAGGAATAGCAGCTTCATTTCCTCAGTGCCTAATGCCTGTACGTTTATCGATACCGTGGTTTTGGTTTTTGCTAATGCTTTTTAAGATAGATGATAGAATTGCAGAATAGCCTGAGTTGGAAGGGCACCCACGTGGCTCATCGAGTCCAGTTCCTGACTCCACCCAGGTCAACCCAAAAGTTAAACCATTTACCTAAGAGTGTTACCCAAACACTTCTTGAATGCCAACAGACTTGGGATCACGGCTGCTTCCCTTCGGGGGCTTTCTCCGGGGCTGGACTGGACCAGCTACAGTATTAATTGCTGGTGTTGACCATAATACTTTGGTTGCTTCTTAGTATTTCTTATGCTTAACTCCTTAGATCTTTTGTGTTCTCTACTGTGTCTTTGGCAGAAATGAGAAGCATCTTCCATGTTTTTCATCATTTATAATGTGGGGTTTTTTTTTTTCTTTACCTGAAAAAAATACAGATAAAGGGTTGTCCCTTGTGTCAGCTGTGAGAGCCAAACGTGCTCGCTTTCTTCTTTTGTTATTTTTATTTTTAAACCCAAGTACAAGATGGTAACAGTGATTAAAGTCTGTTTTATGGATTTTCTTCCAGTTCCATCCTGATACGTTCAGGTTGTTATCCTTTGCTGTAATTATTTTTTTTTTTTATGATACCTCCAGAGCACCTAATTTGGTTTTTATTTGTTGTAGTGTGTTGGGATTATTTTTTTTTTTTAAACGTTTTCAAAGCCGGATTTGTTGCTGCATCCTCATAGTGATTTAAGAGTCAAAGAAAAAAATATCCATCATTTGACAAGTGGCAGCTGAGAGAGATTAAATAACTTGCTCAAGTCACTATCAGAGTTGGGATTAGAAGCCTCTTACTGCTGTAGTCTCTGAACACTAGATGATGTTGTTATTTATGTCCTGAATTATAGTCTAATAAAAAGAGATTTTGTGAAGGTACCATGGTGTGTGTCCTCTTGCAGTTGTTCATATCTAATTTATTATTTGAGGAGCAGGTTTTGTCACCCATGTTTAGCCGCTGGACCATCATCCTTTGTTGTTCAGCAGTTAAACTCTTTTTGGATGTATGTATCTAACAGCCATTCTTAAAGATACCAGTATAAAAAGATATTTAAGTAATTATCATATACCTGTTTTCACTGGGGATTTAGTTACATGGCTGAAAGAAGGAATGTTGTCTGCGTGGAGTAAGGAATAAAATACAAAAGGGGGGTGGGGGGGTGGTGAAGGGATGCTCTGAGTTCTCTCAGAGCTTCCTGTTGATACACTGGTATGAACTGGGAGCATAAGCAGGTTACTGTGCTTGTAAGCTATTAGTTAAGATTACGTAGACCAGAACTAGAAGATAAAGGGGCAAGAAATAAGCCTGTTGTTCGGGTGAGGGTTTCCAGTTTTATTAGCAGTAGCAAAACTCCATCTATTCCACAGTCCCGTAAGAGATCCAGATGTTTTTGTTGGTGATTTGTGTGTACTGGGAAGAGGACGTCAGCAGGAGAAAGAAACAGAAACTTGTAGATGAATTTAATGGGAATTTTGAAATGGATTTAGGAGATAGCAGGATTATATCTATGTTCGTTTGTGGGTTTATCGTGTTCCATTCACAGATGAAAAAGGTGAATTTAGAACGTGAAAACTACCTTGTCAGAGCTAAAAGGACAAACATGAATTGGCCTAATAAAGGTGAGGGTGAATTTTTTGTTGACGTTCTTTAAGTAGAACCATGAACCTGGACTCGATGCCATTTTAAACGAAGATGTTGTGCAAGTGCATACATGGTAATTACGCACAGCACCGTATTCGGGAGAGGAAACAGCAGCTAAAAATCACAGGGTTAACTTTTGCTGCTCTTTGTCATTTTTATTCTACAGATAGGGTAAGGAAGGAGAATTCAGGAGGCTCTTTTTAACGAATAGGATGTAAATCTAAGGAATAGGCTCTCAAAGCAAAATACGTTTTGCATGGTTGTCACCATGCTGTCCAAATAATATTGAATATCCACATAGTTGGAAAAAAAGAATTACTCTCAAAGTAAGATTATTTAGTGTCTAGAAATTAAATGTTTCAGTGAATGCTACTTTTTTGGTGCTTAGGGTACTGAATGAGGCTGCTGGGTTTTATTTTAACATGTTTTAAATGCTGGGCTTCGTGGAGTAAAAGCTTGTACATGAACAAGCACTGCTCGGCTAAAAACCCCTGAAAATATGAAATCAACAATCTCAAAATAGAGGTTAGTTAATGTAGATTGTCAAAAAAACCCAACAAATAAATCCAACCCGAATGCACATTGCTTTACCTTTCCACTGGATACAGAATTGGTGGGTTTTTTTGGTTTATTTGAATGGCCCGTGAGTTTTGTCAGAAGAGTTGAATGGTCATCAGGTGAAGAACTTTCATCTCCACAGGTTTGTCTGCCTGCCTTTGAGAGCAGCACTAATTGTTACCTTACGGTAGATAATAAAATGCATCTGTTCTTTAAAAAGAAAAAAAAATTTCTGCCCTTTCTTTAAGTTTTCAGAGTTAACTCATCCTTTACAAATAGGTTGCTGTTACTTGGGTTTCCCCTTTCATTCAGGACAGCACTGTGAACACTCATCCTAGCATGGGAGTAACATTTTAAACAAAATAGAAAGATGTCATCAGAAAGTACAATGTCTGCACCTCACCTAGAGCACTGTCACATCTCCATCACTTTCCTAGGAACAGCAGACAGAGCGCCTGGAGTGTTACCTCTCTAGAAGAGTCCACCTTTGGAGAGGGACAGAAGTTCTTTCTCTTCAGTTCTTCTCGAACTCCCCTAGCAGTTTGATCTGCAGTGATGGGAGTGCGTCCAATCTAATCCAATCTCACCTTGAATCCTGGGATCAGTTTTGGGTCCCTCACTCCCAGCAGGACATTGAGGGGCTGGAGCACCTCCAGAGAATGGCAACAGAGCTGGGGAAGGGTCTAGAGCACAAGTGTTCTGACAAATGGCTGAGGGACCTGGGGTTGTTCAGCCTGGAGCAAAGGAGGCTCAGGGGAGGGCTGCTGGCTCTCAACAGCTCCCTGACAGGAGGTTGGAGCTGGGGGGGGGTCAGGCTCTGTGCCCAAGGTGCAAGAGATAGGGCAAGAGGAACCAGCCTCAAGTTGCCCCAGGGGAGGTTTAGGTTGGAGCTGAGGAAAGATGTCTTCTGCAAAAGGGTTGCCCAGGGCAGTGGTGGAGTCCCCATGATCCCTGGACGAGTTTCAAAGCTGTGGTGCTGAGGGACATGGGTTAGTGGTGCCCTGGGGGAGCAGTTGTACTCAGTGGTCTTAGAGGTCTCGTCCAACCAAAAAGACTCTGATTCTAAACCTCCTCTGACACTGCTGCAACCCGCAGGCTTGACTGGATCTTCCAGAAGGAAGAACTGTTTTATGAGCTTTCAGCCCTTTTCTTCTGTGCATCGTTAGCAGACACTGGGGGGAAGGGGGGATGTCTGCGACCACTTTCTCGTGTTGGTGTGGCTAATTGAGAAAAAGGAGGTGTGTTTGGAGCAGTCTGGCTAAACAAAAGTAGTGTGGGAAAAGGTTGTCTGGTTGTTAAAGACGTGTTGGGATGCCAGGGGAGCATATGGTCTGTGGTGAAAGGTCTGGGGCTCAAATGGCTGAGCCAGATTCTCAGTGCTGTCACTTACTTCCTATGTGCCGTTGTATCGATCACCCTTTCCTACATCTGTGCTTTAAAAAGTCATTCTTAATATAATGCTAAATTTATTCACATTGGTAGAGGGCTCAGGATTACAGTAACTGATTTCATGAAGAAGCTGAAAACAAGTATTCCTGACAAGGCTTCTGGGGGTATAATTTCCAAGGTATTTAGTGAAATTTCAGCCATGTAAATTATGTCTGACTCATGCTCACAGTATTCAAAGTCAGCTTTTAAAATACTTTTTTTTTTTTTTTTGAAGTTTTTGGTGGTGCACAGGCACCGTTGAGGCAAAGAGGAGAACATACGAGTAATAAACAGAAGATTAGCAGGCTCTGAGCATTCTTGGCAGTTGTGTAACTCCAATAGAAATTTGCATTCCTTTATTTTGTGTTGCTTTTAAGTGGCCTTTTCATGATATCTTTACTTTTCCCATTTATAATGAGGGGAAGAAATGACTGCTCTCAAAGCTAAAATGTGCCAGAAAGGGTAGAAGCTCATCACTTCTGAACCTGCATAATGATTTTCTGTCACATTCTGTGTGTATTGCAGAAGTTCATCACTGCAGATACCGAAAATGTCAGGGTAAAAAAAATATTCACGGTTGATTATCTAATTGGAGTCCCAACAAGATTTGTTTTGGGGTTTGTTGGGGTTGGTTTAAAGAAAGAGAAGACAAGGTTCAGTGAGATGTGCAGCGCCTTGCATGAGAACAGCTCAGATTTGCCCTCCAGCTCTGGATAACTTTGCAAATAAGAAACTTATCTCAACATCAACGCTCAGTGGGCCCCCACCACGTACATTAAGCTGGTAGCAGGGACCTGGCTGGTGGGTAGAACAGAAGAGAAGGAAGATATTTCACCGCTGTCAGCAAAGGAAGCTGGACTTGCCTCCCATCTCCCGAAAACTCGCCTCGCTTCCCCCAGCCCCTCACCCGGAATCGTGGCCCCTGGGTCTGTAATTGCAGCCCAGCATGTGCAAAACGCTTCCTGCCTTCTGGCCAGCTTCTGGGGGAGCCCCTTTTGGTGCTTCTCCTCTCGGAAGCCACGGCAACAGATGTGTTCAGAAAAGGCAGGAGCTTGAGTTTCATTCAGTCGGGTTCGACGTTTTCACAGGACCATATGGTTTATCTAGATGTTTTGTATACATCTTATCTAGCAGCTGATTAGGAGCTAAGGATTAAATGCAGAATGGAGCTTCCACGAACAGCTCTGTATCAAAAAACACAGTTGAGCCTGAAAAGTGACTGACCTGGCAAGGCATCTTTGTAGCTGAGAAAAATAGATGTAGATGTCCCTTTCAACGTATTTTAATACTGTATTTAAGAAGATGTAGCTCTTGCAGATCACTATGAATCTCTAACGTCCACAGAGGAAACGTTAGCTTTGCTTTTTCAAAATTATTGTTGCATGTGAAGGGGGGAAAAAGAAAAAGAAAGATATTTTCTTTTGGTGATGGGATCCAGAACTGAAAGATGGGTGAAGGATCCTGGTCATAAACAGGTAGCACTTTTTAATGCCTGTCTCCTGCCCAGCCTCTGGTTGCAGCTCTGTGCGGTCCTCAGCTGGTCTTTGTGCACCGGGCACAGCAGAGGTAGCTTCAGATGCTTATATTTAAGCTAAATTCCCACCCTGAGCAGTTGTGAGGCTCTTAAAACTGAGAAGCAATTGTTATCCCAGCTGGGATATCAAACTTTGGGTTATCCAGCCAAAAAACCCACGTTTCTTGAATGTAGCATTTGGGACTTTCTCGAAGATGTCTTCGTTATCACAGTATGCTAGAATTTTAGGCAATACTGGTATTTCCTAAAAAGGAACCTTTTTTTTTGTTGTTCTGATTTAAGAAATCAAACTAATACAGGTGCAAATATAGAAGAGAAAATTTGACTCAGTTGAGTGTGCAGCCCAAACATGTAGTTATTTTTGTAGTTTCACTTTTCACTAATGATAAAGAATCATTAAAAATAGCTCCTCCCCCCCCCTCCATTCTGAGAACATTTCAGTTTTCTATGCAGATTTAATTGGGCAGATCTGAAGGAGATGTGGGAGCTTAATGGGGGAAATTGGAATAGGATCCTGTTTAGATTGAGCAGCCTCAGAACTGAACAGCCCTTGGAATTTAGAAAGCATATTTTGTTTCTTGAATTAAATGATATGTGTGTAAGTCAACATCCCTTAAAGAAAAAAAAATACAAAAATCAAGTGTCTTCGTTCAGTCAGCAATTGCAGGACCAGTAGCACAGAATACCAGTAAAAGGCATCTCTGTTTCAGATATCTGGACTGGACCTCCTTGGGTCTGAAACATCATTCTGTGGTTGGTTGTGTTTTGTTTTGTTTTGTCTTGTTTTTTCCTCTGAATTAAATATTCAACCAATGGGATGGATTCAAATAAAACATAAAGGGAGAAACAAATTAGAACCTGCTGGTGTTCAGATGATCCAAGCATCACAGAATTTCTGAGGCTGGAATAGACCTCCAAGATCATCAAGTCCAGCCTATGATGTTCTTGGTCGTCAGGTTTACCGATGGTGAACCTAGAAATACCACCCCTACCTGTGGTGACGTGGTTGTGGAACACAAGTTGCAATGTTGTGTGTTGGTTTTACCTCCCGTTTGCCAAAGGGTGATCGGGAAGGGGGTGTTACAAAGCTACAACAGCTGAGTCGCCCGCAGTCGACTGCGGTGACAGCGGCATAAAAAAAGTGCGTGGTCGATGACCTCTCTTACCCTGCCTCGTCTGAAGAGTGCATTTTCCTTCCAGCTTTTCCTCACTATGCTTGGACAAATGAAAATGGGGCATTTTCCAGAACTCATCGATGATTTAATCAAACCTGTTAAGATACACCTTTATATAATGAGTATCCAACCCAGCTCAGGGCAGAAAGCCCAGTCAGCATTCAGCAGGCCAAGAGAGATTTAGCCTACAGATACCACCTCAGTCCTCCTGCTTAACTCTCTGTTAAAAGTAATTAAAACATTCAATGATAAAAGAAAAATCTGTAATTAAAATCATAGGACTGCATCCAGCCATGTACAAGGCGGAACCGCTCGTGTCCTTCCAGTGCCTCACACAAATCTGCGTTCATCTGGGGAGGGGGAGTCTTGGGTAGCGGTTGAGTTTTGACCCATAGTGTTATGATGGGATATTTTTAATTCCACAACAGCTTCATCGTTTTCTGGGTAAAATAAAATTTGAGCCTTCAGATTTTTTTTATACAGAGGCTGTTCTGCTTCACAGGATTTAATTATTTTAATTGTGGTTTAATATCAAAATACATGGTGTATATGATGCATCTGTGTAAACGTCGTTTCCATTTTTATAGATGTGAATCAGTGTTTCTTTCGTGTTTATCACAACTCTGCCCTTAATTTCTCACATATGATGACATTTGAGAGGTGGCAATGTTAAAGAAGGTTGGAGCAATCTAATAAAAGATATTTGAGGTATCTCAATATGGTCAGATGACTTTGTTCACACATTAAAAAAACAACAACAACAAAAAAAAAGCCCCACAA
This sequence comes from Megaceryle maxima, assembly GCA_024605025.1. Classification (NCBI taxonomy): domain Eukaryota; kingdom Metazoa; phylum Chordata; class Aves; order Coraciiformes; family Cerylidae; genus Megaceryle; species Megaceryle maxima. The sequence continues at coordinate 113,018 of JANHGN010010431.1, read as the reverse complement.
AACAAAACCAAAAACCCCAAACCAACCCTTTGACTGCTTTTTTTTTATTATTATTTATTTTTTATATTCAAGCCCAAACATTTTGAAACTTAAGCAGAATATTGTGTTCACAGAATTGAAGGTGTGTTGTAGAAGAGAGTGTATTTGGGGTAGCATCCTGAACACTTTCACTGTTTCTGAGTAGCTTTTGAAAGCAGAGTTGTTTTCCTGCAGAATGGAAATAATGTTTTGCCAGTCTCAAACTGATTACTAAATTTCAAATATTTACTTAGCAGAAATCTATTCATTAATTCATTGGATTTTTCATTGACTACAGCCAAGAATTCTTGTACAACCAAAGCATTTTTAGTTGAATTTTTCAATTCTGTAATTCAATAAGCTTTAGAAACTAGATAATTCTCTATATTATGATATTTCTGGTAGTAGGTTATGAATATGCTAATATAAATTAGTATATTCTGACATTTGCAAGTGTGAGAGAATGCATTTAAATAAAGTACAAGGAGTCACTCCATCTGCATTCTCTAGAAACCTGCCTTCTCAGTGATGAGCTCTCTCTTTAGACTTCCCTCCACGTGTCAATGATGCCAAGTGTCAGATTGCTGATAGGAGATCCTCAGTCCGTCTTATCCAATCTGCAAATATGAGATAGTTGCTGATTTAGATTAGACTTTAGGAAGAAGCTCTTTACTCTGAGCCTGGTGAGATGCTGGAATAGGTTGCCCAGAGAAGTTGTGGACATGTCACCCGTGGAAGTGTTTAAGACCAGGCTGGATGAGGCTCTGAGCAACCTGGTCTATGGGGAGGTGCCCTTGCCCATGTCAGGGGAGTTGGAACAAGGTGATCTTTAAGGTTCCTTCTTACTCAAGCCACTCTATGATAACTGCTACTACGAGTCTTGTTTTCTTTTTGTGAAAAGCTTCACATTTTTCAAAACAACCATGGGCTCTCTGACTGCATCGTTCAGAAGTTCTCAGATTGAATTCTCTCGCACAGACCGATTACGGTGCTGAATAGTAGGAAGCGTCGATGAATGAAAATTCTCCAGCCTCCTCGCTATAGGTGCATACGCTGTCGCCCAGATCTATCTGTTTTCCCTTCGTGCAGAACTGCTTCAGATGTGCTGTTGTCAAGCTTCCAGCCTTCTTAGCCTAGTTGAAGCTATAATTTATTTAAATACTATGAAAGTAATGTTCTGCTCTTCTTGACAGTTTGCAGTGAGTGATCTCTCTGTGTGATCTTCACGTAGCAGAAACTGTAGTTCAAGGTGGAATTACAGTTACCAGTATTCACTTGGTGTCACCGGAGGGTTTAGAGTTGAAAGGATCTCCTTTCTTTAGAAAGTTGCGTGGAACAGGTCATTGTCACGGCCGGTCTATATCTGTGCCTATCAGACAGCAGTTCTGCCACCCCATGGGCTTGTGTAGGGTCAACAGCAGATGCTAAAAGGGTTTGCTGTTAGGGTTTTTTTGCCTCTTTCTGATGTAATTTTCATGGACTATTACTTCAAGGATTTAACTCCCTTTGAAAAAAAAGAGGTAGTGAAAATGTAACAGAAGTTGCACTTTGTCATCTCTTCAAATTGTCTTAAAAGAAACTCACGGTTCTTGATGTGCGACTTCCCCCAGGGGTTCATCCCTGGTGCTCGTGTTTTGAAATTTTCTTAGGAGACTTCTTCAGAACGATTCTATTTCTATGGTTTCAACAGCTTTTTAGCAGTTGATGAAGGACTCTCTCTGTGATTTTGGTTTGGGGAACGTTTGCCTGGCATCCTCTTTCCTACCACACAGCTTGTTGCAGCGTTTAGGAAGCTTCTTTGTTCATCTTGGCATCTTCTCATTGAAAAGCCCATTTTTAGGGTATCTGATGCCTATATGGCATCTGCATTTACTCTCTGAAGCTTTTATAAAGACAGTAAATAGTTACTCCACCTAGACTTGTGTTAGCCACCTGTGTTTCTGTGCTCTCAGTTCAGTATCACTGCTAGATAATCTTCACTGTTGCCTATTTGTAACTTTATTCCTCATTTACTCCATGTGCTACACTCACCTTATGTTCAAAGCCTTGACATCCAACATACTCACTTCTCTCTCTTTTTTCAACGCCTTAATTACATGTTTTAACCTATTCTTTAGCAGATAGTAAGAAAAATATTTTGTCTTTATTTCCATTCATCTGCTTTCTTAGTTACCAGTCCAAGCACAAATTTGCAAGGTATGTATTGATGTAGTTTAAGCAACTCTTAAGACATTTAATGTCAAAATACTAATTAATGCAATTATTAGTCCACATAATTATCTTAAAAGTTGTAAAAAATCCTTTTGGGGCCATTTTTATATTTAGTGGGCTCTAATTTATGTTTATACCAGAGCTTACCTTAGTATTTGCTATTTTTCATCCATTTTAATATATAAACAGTCATGAAAGTGGAGGATCCTTTTCCAGATTATTGTGTTTTGGGGTTTTTTTAATCAAACTGTCAGATATCCCTAAAAAAGGGATCCCGGAAGGGTTAGTCTATTGAAAATAGTACCAGTGGGATCTAAATTTATTGTTTACTTTTCTCTGGGGGCTTTTTGTTTGTTTGTAGGTTGTTTGGGGTCTTTTTTTTTCTTGTTTGGTTGGGTTTCTTTTCCTGAGACCGTTAAGAATTTAACTAAAGAAATAGTGCAGGTTTTATTTTTTAGTAAGTCTGATAACTCAGCCTGAAGTTGAAGTTTGTGCTGCCTCCTCAAGATGAATGGAATTTGTTTTAAGTGATGAAGTAGTAACTCTATTGTGCTTTACACAAGAGTGGTTTTGACAAATGTTCTTACACTTCACACACATAATACATAATTGTAAAATTTTAATTCAAAATTGTATTATTCTATGGCATGTTTGTTTTTCTGGAATTTTAGCCTTATGGAAAGGCTGATGGTGAACACTGACTGTAAAATCTTAAGGTGGAGCAGAACCTTCAAAGTTGTTCTGTTCCTAGGAGATTAAAAAAAAAAAATATATATATAAAGGAAAATTTGGCTGAAGGTTTTGCAGGTAGACAGACAATAAATAATACAGACTTCAACTGTCTGCACCAGCCATGCAAGCTTGATCCCTTCAGTGGTCTGAGCGTGTCATGTTATGTTGCTTGGTCTTCTGCCGTTGTTGCTTGGTCTTCTGCCATTGTTGCTTGGTCATACATCTTGTCAGAAACCAGGGCCTGTTTGCTGTGAGCTTGACAACAATTTTAGGGAAGAAAATAATGTGTTACCATGTTGACATGCAAGAGTAATGATGGAGCATACTTCAGCTGTTCCACAGCTGGTGCAGCTGGTTAAGGGTGGAGAAGATCCAAGTCAGAAGGCATAATCGTATCAGACATGAGAACTGAAAGTGCATTAGACCAAGAGGTTCCTAATGTGAGGAACTATTACCAGACTAAAATGTGGTAGTCATATTTTTAGTTTATAAGATTGTTATTGATGGAAGATAAGAAAATAAGGGAGGAGAGGGAGAACTCACATCAACAGAAAGACTGCCCAGGTGACTATGAATGTGATCGTCTAGAAATGAACTTTGACTGCCCCAATGTGTGTTTAATAGTTAGCTGTGGATCTCTAGTCCATAACTACTGTTTCCATTTTGAAGACCTCCATACTTCTGTGCTTCCCAACCTCCTATGGCAGCTTTAGGGACGCTTTTATCACTCCGTAGATTGCTAAGAGTATAGAAACAACTTCTTTATACTCTTTAGATCACACAGGAGTTTTTTGGTATAGGGTCAACTATGTCAGGAATCTCTTCAGGCAGGAGGCAAGATCTGGGAGGCTCTGTTCTTGTGGCCACTTCTGGCTCCTCTTGCCTCTCACCATCATGCGTTAGATCCTGCTAAAGCGGCCACGCGCTCTGGGAAGATATCCCAGAAGACAAATGTAAGATATCCTTGAGACATTCAGGAAATACCTGATGGTGAGTGTTGGGGGAGAGGCATTCGGGGAACCTCGAGTGGGTTCAGTACGTGCTGGTGATGTAGGAGGCAGATGAGAGCACCCAGGGAGACAAATGAGTTACATCTTGGAGCTATTTTAGGCTGTGTTGTTCTCCAGGGGGAATTCCCATTAAGCTAAGAATGGTGCCGTTCTTGTGTTCAGTGCAGCTTTGTGATATAATTTTATATTAGAAGCTATAGTTAAACTGTAGAACATAGAAAATGCTACGAGAATTATCCACCTTGTCAAGGCTTTTGAAAGGAAATGACTTAGTATTGCAGAAGGGGAAAGCATGACGTTAACACGGGAGTCCAAGGGCAGCCTTAGCACTGGGTTTAGGTGTTTGTATTAATGGCTTTGAAAAGGCAGTTCTGATGAACGAAGTTGGGAGAGGCATCATTACAGCAGAAGAACAAATAGGGTGTGAGAGCTGCTTGTGTCCCTACCGCTTCCTTTTGCATTGGTAGCAACATTTGTTTAACCAGAAAACGAGCAGAAGCTCCAATCTTAACCTTCCTCCCCACACTGGTTCCGGGCAGGTCGGGTGCTCAGCCCAGCTTGTTGTGGCTCCATAACATAAAACAAGCTGGAATTTGATGGCAGTTCACCCAAAGGTGTTTGACCAAGACTACGTCAGGCCAGCTGACATAGAAAGGGAGAGACGTGCCCCAGAGCAGGTCTGGTGCCCAGCTGGATGGGGGTGACTGGAGGCCAGCTAAGTACAATACCTTGCAAGAGCCTCATGATAGGGAGGGAGTCAAGGAGGTGGGGGTGGGATCATGTGCTTGTGGGGATTTGTGGTTACGGGGTGAGTGGAGATGGAGAGAAAAAGAATATTGTGTTATTGTAGTCAGCTGTAAAGCAGCCGGGGTTTGGGAACACATGTACTTCTGGAGATTTATTGAAATAGGTTTTTTTCCTTCCCTAGTAAGGAAGCAGCTTCACCTTCTAAGCATATTAAAACCAAGTATGATTATGATGATTAAATTATAACGTTATTTACAGTCAGTGATAGAAGTCTTAAGAAATCCACGGCATCTGTACCTTTTGCTGACGACAACGGTGACTCAACAACAAGCTGCCATTGTAACCTCAGCTTCCTGAAAGGACCCAACTTACTTTCAAAAGTATTTCCTTATGTTTCAAAAGGAAAAAAAAAAAATAACAAGGGAAAACTTGCTGAGATATTGAGATCTGTTGGCAGTATCTCTTGCTCTTACAGTACACAGGATTCAGAATATCTCAGACCTTGACAACCAAGAAATGAAAAGTTATGGTACAAGAAAATCCAGATTTAAATCTTCCCCTGCTGAGCTGGCAGTAGCAACTGAAAATTATTTGCATGCTAAGGTGCAGTTGCACTGAGTAGTGGAAGGAGCAGCTGAAATATCAGAATGGAGCCATTGATTGGATTTAAGGAGATTTATTAAACTTTCTCTGTTCACCTCACGTACAGTCTTTCGGCGTGTTTATGCTTCATTTCGACAGTAAATGGGGTCCATTTACGATCTGGAAGATGAATAGGAGATAGACTGGTGGGTTTACTGGTATTCAAAGACTTTAGTTGGTTGTCACGCAGGGAGGGGGAATTATAAAAGTGTATTTCTATCTGATTGAGGGGTATGGAGAAGTCAGAGGTGTCCTGGAGGTGTCCAGTGAGGGGCGATGGACACAAGCTGGATGAAAGGAGATTCCAATTAATTGTAAAGAAAATCAAATCACTGTGATAGTGGTCGTGCACTTGAGACATCGTAAAAATCTATGACTTGAGAGGAATGTGACACTTGATCGATCAATGGCCTGAGCATCCTGATCTAGTTGGACCTCCTTTGAGCAAGAGGTTGGACCAGAGACTTCTAAAAGTTCTTTCCAACTGGTGTGCGTTCTCTGGTTCTAACCTACAGTAAGTGGAGGTTTTCTGTGCAATAAGTGAAATGGGAGGGTGTAGGCCAAGTGTACGGCCCTGGAGTCAGCTCCTGGTATAGGTGGTTGGTTGTGTTAGTGCTGGGGGAAGGGTGAGGTGTGGAGCAGAAGCACATAAAATGCAGGGGGAAAAAAACAGGACCACTTTAGAGTGTGAAAATGCAGAAATCTGGTATCAGTTTCTAATAGATCTTGAAAGTTGTATTTGCTCCATGCTAATTATTTCTTCTTGATTCCAAAGGTTGGGTTTCTTGCCATAATGGTGTTTTCAGATGGCCAGGGTTATCTATGAACCTACAGACCATTATCTAGGTCTCTTTCATTTAAACCCATAACATTGGATATTTACTTTACATAACATAAATGTTTAGAATTTCTGTGCAGGGGGGGTCGAGTTGGTTTGGGGTTTTTTGTTTGATGTTACTATTTTGTCTATTTTCATGTGTGTATTTTCATGTTTACATGAGAATTTCACATTTACATGAAAATTACTATAGTTAGGTTACCAAAATCAGAGGATTTTAGGAAATCACCTGGTTTCTTAGACTGTAAATACCAAAGGGCTCATGCATCATGATGTATGAGACACAAACATCAAATTTTAGGACCTTAGTGCAGTCTGCTGAAGAGGATGTAACTGGTTGCATGACTTAGAGCCTTGTCTGTGTGGACACTCACTCCAGGGGACTCCAGCCAGATGATTTAGTATTACTACTTTTGGGCTAAATGTGCCTATTTTACTATGAGGGAGAGGTATATTAATAAGTATATTTAATTAAGATATTTAATTTTTTAATATGTATATTTATATAAAAATATTTATATATTAAATAAGGGTGTTTTCCCTTCTTTCTTGAAGGCACCTGAATATGCTTTTGTCTGGTCTCTTAAGGAAATAATGTTATGGAAAAAACTAAGAAAAGAGAACAGGCAAGACAAGACTTAACAACCTTACGTGTATCTAAAATTGTAAACAACTGAAGATAAAAAGGAAATATTTGAGCTAGCGGAGGAGCTTAGAGCAAGAAATAAAGCAGTGAAATGAAGAAAGAGAAGATTAAGGCTAAATGCCATGAAAGAGCATTCTGCAACAGTAGTGGTTGGTTGGGGTTTTTTTTGGTTTGGGTTTTTTTTTTTGATGACTCTTCCAAAGACAGCAAAGAAAAAACTGTTTGAAGACAAAGGCCCTTCTCTTTTTTCTGTCTTTTTTTCCCACCCCCCCTTTTTTTTCCTCATTTCTTTCTTTCAGCTTAACCACTTAATGTAAAATAATCTCATATGGGTATGGAAAAGAATGTATTACATTTTTGAGGGATGAATGCAAATCTCTGCTGCATCCTTGGGAGTTGCTGGGATGATGCCCGATTGCCGCGCGGCGGTTCCGGAGCTAACGGCGCAGCCTTTGCCCCTCGGGATCTTGCACTGCGAGCTTCTCATCTCAGAACTTCACTGGGACTTTTGTGGGAATGGAGAGATGGGGGTGGCTCAGGATTTTGGTGTAGATAAGCTGATAAAAGTGAGAATAAAAACCTTTTGGCTTGAAGCAGGTAGAGACAAAGGGAGGAAAATAGGAAGACATTATTAAGCTTTTATAGGAGGGTTTTTTTCCTCCTTTGAAGTCTTATAAATGTTGTTGCTTTATTTACCATTAGCAGGACCTAGATGGCAATTCTACTGGTAATTTGTACTCTTTAATTTGAGATTAGAATCATTCTAAAAAAGCAAGTAGGGAATATATATTTGTGGTCTGTTAACCACCAACGGGAGGTAAAGAAACAACAAAATCCTGAATTTAAACTTTTAAATGGGTTAAATAGATGAGAATTCTTAATGATATCACTATTTTGACATGGATACATGTCAAGCAAAGCTTTTCACGTCTTTACTTAAAAAACTTGTAGTATTATCTCCAGTGTCACAGTATTCTTACAGATCAAAATTGCCTTAGTGGTTTAGAATGGTGATTTAAACCGGCGTTGTCATCGCTGCCAGGAACAGGCTACTTGGCAGTTTTCTCCAGCAGCCAAGCTGGCTGGAGAAGTTCTTTCCCACCTCCTCACAGCCATTCGTTCCTTCTCCACATGAAGGTTTTCTCCCCTTTTTTACTTGCACCAGTAAAACTGTTTGTGGTGGTCTATCTGTGGGCTAATGAACCGGTGCAGATAAAACAATTTACGTGTGCTTTTATTGGGAGGCAGGCGGTTAGATGGATTCTGCAAAATTTCCCCCAGCGGGTTCAATTTTTGTTTCTTGGGGTGTTTTTGGTTGCTTTATCTGTTTCCTGTAAGCTCAAAGAATTCCAGCGCTGTGGTTTTCACTGTGGCTCTGCAGAAGGAAGAGTGTGGCCAGCAGGTCGAGGGAGGTTCTCCTCCCTCTCTCCTCTGCACTGGTGAGACCACAGCTGGAGTGTTGTGTCCAGTCCTGGGGTCCCCAGGTCAAGAGGGGCAGGGAAATACTGGAGAGAGTCCAAGGGAGGCTACAGAGATGCTGAAGGGACTGGAACATCTCTGCTGAGGAAAGGC
>JANHGN010010431.1:79535-90863 GCA_024605025.1 Megaceryle maxima | reverse complement strand
TCTCCCTTCTTCTTCTTCTCCCTTCTTCTTCTTCTCCCTTCTTCTTCTTCTCCCTTCTTCTTCTTCTCCCTTCTTCTGACCTCTAGAAAGGAAAACCTCTTCCATGTAAAAGACAAACACCACTGAGCTGAGCGAGGTTATTTATATCTCAGCCACATTGAGGTTAAATTTGGGGGTTTGTTTTGTTGTTACTCTTTCCTTTAAGTGCAGACCTTTGTGCATGTTTTTATTTGGTCTAAAACAGGGACCTACAACATTTGGTAAAGGAAAAACAAATGTTTAAATGTTAATTACCAAAGTTTGCGTTCGGTTGAAGAAGAAATGCTTTTTCTACGTGAAAAACTGGGATAGGGAAAGTATTTCTTTCTGTAGGGTTAATGTTTTACCGGCTATTTCCTTCAAGTTTTAATACATACATGTGGATAAACCTCAGAATGCTTCCACGAAATCCCAGAAAACCATTTAGCTCTCATTCTTGGCATCTTAGCTTTTATTTTGCATTGCTTCTGTCTGCCGATACTAAAACATTCACAGCTGTATAGGTATGTGCAGCCACTTGTTTCTATTCCATTTGATCTATTTTTAAATGCAAGGGCTTTTTGTGTTTAATACGTATTACAGTGCTTGGAGTCTAATACTTCAAAACCTTAGTGACCTTGCTTCACCCATTTATGCCTTGTACATTTTCATGCAGTCTTTAATTATATGATAACAGGCTATTTTTCTCCCTAGAAGGAAATTGTTGCATGAAATAGGTGATGTTTAATCAGCATGCAGCTATCTAGTATTTTTAATTGTTTGGTGTGTGGTTCCAGATCTTCTCTGGGGAGGTGATCATCCCCCTGTACTCGGCACTGGTGAGGCCACACCTTGAATATTGCGTTCAGTTCCAGGCCCCTCACTGTAAGGAGGACATTGAAGTGCTGGAGCGTGTCCAGAAAAGGGCAACGAGACTGGTGAAGGGCCTGGAGCACAAGTCCTGTGAGGAGAGGCAGAGGGAGCTGGGGTTGGTTAGTCTGGAGAAGGGGAGACTGAGTGGAGACCTTATTGCTCTCTACAACTACCTGAAGGGAGGTTGGAGTAAGGAGGGGGACTGCCTTTTCTCCCTGGTGTGTGACATGTGACAGGACCAGAGGGAGTGGCTGCAAGCTGCTCCACTGGGAGGTTCATGCTGGATAGTAGGAAACATTTCTTCACTGAAAGGGTTATCAAACATTGGAATGGTTGGCCCAGGGCAGTGGTGGAGTCTCTATGCCCGGAGGCATTTAAATGGTGTGTGGACCTGGTACTTAGGGACATGGTTTAGTGGTGAGCTTGCAGTGGTGGGTTGAAGGTTGACCTAGATGATCTTGAAGGTCTCTTCCAACCAAAGACATGATTCTGTTATATCATTTTCAGACCTTGATTTGCAGATAGAATTAAGAATTTGCCTTTATGCTTTACTGTCCCTTTTAGCAACAGGTTTTCTCTAAGACTTCTGGGCAAAACCAAATCTCTGAAGCCTAGGTTGGGAATTGAAAGGATTGTTGGCTAAGGCATCTTTTTGGTTTTTTCCAGTCACAATTTCATTCTTGTTGGTTCTCAGTTTCACATTCAACCATTCTTACTTGTATCCTAGGCCCTTGTATATCTCATGTCCTGCATCTCTGTTGTCATTCTCCCCCATCCACGTAATTTCTAATGCCACCCAGTTTCTATTTCAAGTTCATTACCTGTTCTCACGCAGTACCGGGCTTCCCTTGTTTCACTCGCTCTCCGGAATCGCAGTTCTATTCTGGCTCCAGCGTTGCACCCCTCTTTCTCAGCTTGAGTCTACACAGATGGGTATTGAAGGTTGCCCATCTTCCTACCAACGCTGCGAGAGTCAACTTTGGTACACCAGCCCCGTAGCTGCTTCAGCGTGACCGAGGTACTACGGCAGAGCTGAGGCTGCCTCTGTGCTTTGCTAGGAAGGTTACGTGCAGCTGTGATGCACAGATCAGCCTTCTGCCAAATGCTGCCCTTCCTCTCTACAGGGGAATTTTGCATATCCAAAGCTGGAGGTTTCCAAAAAGCTTTCTGTTATGTGCTAGATATTCCTGGATATTTTTGCTACACGTATAACAGTTTTCACATGAATGCTGTGGATATTCCTCATCTGTAAACTGAGATGGCACTTATTGATTTGTATTATTTATTTCAGCGGGTGAAAGAAGACAGAATGATGCATTACAAGTCCTCATGATATTATTTTTTTTCCTTGTTAATCACTGCTGCAAAAATATATCAGAGAAATACAGCATTATTAATAAAAATAGAAACCTGGGTATCTTGAGAAGGATGAGTGAGGTTTCCATCTCTTTCTTGTGTTTTACCTTTTCAAACAGCACATGGAAAATTCTAGTAGCTAGATAGAATTTTATACTGCGTAATAAAATGCTAGACATGTTTAGTCCCCCGTGCCATCTCCAGCTGCAAGCTGTGTCATCTTTGAGAACTTTCTGAACTGCGTAACTGTGGGACTCGTGATACATCACAGCCCAGAGTTGGGCCTCTCCTTATCCAAACTTCAGAATTTATAAGGCTGGTTAATTAAACTGAAGTATATAACAAATGAGCTGGCGCAGCGTACACGAGGCTTCTCTAAATAGTTTGTCTTAGAACTGTGTCATTACTAATGTTTTGATGGGAGTTGTTTTCAGACAGAGAAGGAGCAGTGTTGGGTTGCATCATTTTTTTTTTTTTCCTCCCTAAAGCAGTTTACGATCTGGACTGACAGACAACTTTTCCTGAATCATCATTAAAACCAAGGGGCCCAATTGTCTTCTCTGAAGCCCTCATGTTTTTCTGAGAACAGTCAATTTTCTCTGTCTCTCTCTCATCTTTTAATATCAAAGGGTTGGGTTTTTGTGAAATCCCAAGTTACTTTCTCTAATGCAAGCTCTAAACTAATTCTTCCTTCTTAAATTTAGTAAGAGAAACCTACTTCATTTGAAAGTTACTGATACAGAAATTATTTAAAGGATTTTGGGGGTAGAAAAAAAGATATTCCTATTATGTTGCACTACAATATTCCTTCTTTTAGAGCCAAATTTTAGAGTCTGTTTTAAACAAAATATATATAAGCCATTTCTCTACCTGAGCAAAAAGTTTTGTACCTCTTTTGCCAAATTTTTCACATTTCACCAGAGCAAGAAGTTTGTTTTCAATAGTCCCCATTTCTTTTCCAGCTGGTCCTTGTGAAACAATTTTCACATAAAATATGGACTGACATTTTGAGCATTTTCTGGGCACAGATACTGTAAATAAATAGTGCAAACTACAGGGGCTTTCCATTTTGAAAAATGGGAACAGTGGGCGCCCTGAACAAAAGTAAATATTCCCAACACTTTTTTTATTGTTACCATATTAATCAAGCTCAGTGCTTTAAATGTAGTTTCAAAGTTAAATATTTAAGTAATGCAAAAATTTCTGATGCTGCAGTGCACCTCTCTCTTTAAAATTAATAACATCATGGCAAAACTGTTAAAATTAATCTCTTTTTTTTTATGTATAATTTTTCTTAGGGTGTACGTGCACGCAGCTTCTGAATTAGTTGCCTAAGGGTTGGCTTCATGCAATCATAGTAACCTGAATATCTCCAGAAAGTTTAGGGTTTTGTGGTTTTTTTATTATTATTTCAGCCCATGACGTTAGAAAGTTTTCCAAATATCCATCCTTCTGTTTTTCTGGAAGCCATCAAGAAATTTCTGTCAGGTAAAAGCTTCGTCCGTCATCTCTGTTTTTCCTTAAAGAGCTATGGGTTTAAAAGAACAAATAAGAGCTACTGTTGTGATTTGTTAATTGCACAAAATAGCTAAAGGAAGAATGCAGTTAGAATGTGGTATCTAAGGTCAACTGAATTATTCTTTTCTGTTGTAACACCAACCCAAATTTAGATCTTCCATTTTTGTTTTCATAATTCCTTCTAAAAAAGCAGCGCTCCAAAAAGAAGCTCAAGGGTACCAAATAATGAAAACCTAAGAAACTGTTTATTTTCTTTACATGAAGGTGGCCTGTGGAGATGGGTTTTGGTTTGTGGTGTCTTGGTTTGGTTTTTTTTTTCATTTTGCTATTTAATTTTCTTTTATTTTCCCCATAGTATAAATTGACATCCTTGGAGGCCAACTGTCATGATGAAAATCTATTGAAATGGTTAAGGAAAGTGAAAATACAGACCAAACCAGAGATGGGTGTGCTGTGCTTCATCAGCCAGGGATTAGTTTGGATGGACAACTGGTGATTCTGACCACTGGCTGCTTGTGCCAGATACAAGTGTCCCCACAGGAAAGACCTGGCCAAGTTGGCCTTTCTCCTTCCTTGTTTCTGTCCTCATTTTAATATGCAGGGAGAGGGTGCAGGAGTTTTCCTTGGCTCCATGTTGAGCTGTTTGCTGTTGCCTCCAGTTAAGCAAGAATCTGGTTCTATAGGAGCCTGGTGGGAAGGGATGAATTCTTGGCACCCCCACAGCTTTGTTACAGCCCTGGTTTGAAGTTGCCATGTTCAGCTTGGATCACCAGCATTTACCACATCTGATCTGGCCTTGTACCACCAGGAGCTGCAATTGATATACTCGTAATTTTAGCCACAACAGCTTTCCTCCAGTGATAAATAACAGCTTTGAAATTACACTAATTGTTGCCTTTGTTCGTTTATCTTTAAACAAAGCATCTTCATTTTTTCAGTTTCTTACCTGGCTTCTGTCAGTGCATCTCTGCTGAAGGCAGCTCCCTACCCCAGTTTCTGCTGATCCAGCTCCATACATCTCAAACATCTCTTTCTCCTCTTAGAAAGATCCCAGTTCAGTGAAACTCTTTGAAATGAAAACCAGTGATGCTTTTGAATTCAGGCTCATGCAAAGTTTCTGAAGAAAAGAGCCTCTCTTCTGCTGAAAGCTTGTGGTGATGCTTCAGAGCTGTCATGGAAACAGAATGTTTATCTTTATTTTTTACCACATTTCTGAAACATTTTAGCAAGAGGTGAGATTTTTACCAAGGTGATTCAGTAATTGCCAAAGTTAGCTGTAACTTAGACTCCCAAACTAAGATTCTATCCCTTCAAAGGATTCGTTAAATTTCTTTTGGTTATATATCCTCAGTTAATGAAAGTTTATAGGTACCATTCTGAGAGTGGGAGCAAAAATACTTGGGAAATGTGTAAATGAACCAAACTTTCCGTTTGAAAGCTATCATAAAAAGTTAAAATATCTCATCTCTTGTGAGCAGCTCCATCCATCTACTGAGTCCTTACGACAGGAGCTCAAAACTGGGACATGGATCCCAGTAATGTATTATCACTGTAATGTATTTGAGATGCATGTTGTCTAGAAAAAAAATCAAACCAAACCACTGTTATTTTTATATTATTAACAAGTAATACTTGGCAGTGCTGGGTTAATGGTTGGGCTTGATGATTGCTTAATGGCTGGGCTTGATGATCTTAAAGGTCTCTTCCAACCAAAACGATTTGATGATTCTAGAAATGGAAATGTTCCTTGTTGAATCTCATGTGTGACTTGATAATAGTTGATGAGAAGGTGGCTACGTGACAGAATTCTCATTTAATTGATGTCCTGACAGAAGGAACGGGAAATGGAGAAGGAAAGCTGGCCAGAGGTGCACTGTCAGTAAAAGCAGAACAACAAAGCTGTACAATTTCTATCGTGTGTATTATAATGTATATAATTTAACCTCACCTGAAAGATTCTAACACAGCATTTTGGCTTATTCTGCTAATTATTATTTGGAAGTTTTCTACATTTTCTAGTGCAGATATTTATATTGGTTCAGGTATACGGGGTTTTGGGGGGTTTTTTGTTTGGTTTTTGGTTTTCTTTTTTTTTTCTCCTTTAATTTTCTTTTTATCTCCTGTAGAGTTTAAGCATTTGAGTGACAGCAAGTGACATTTTCACAGGATAGATTCTACAGGCAAATGAACAGTTGCCAGTAGGCACAATGGCAGCCTGGAATAGTCTGACACGTAGGTGTTCTGACTGGAAGATACTCATTGTGTTGAATGAAGTTCTCATATAGTAGCTTTCGGTTGATATTGTATTCTCAAGGTATAGAATTAAATATATACCCATGACACATACGCTTCAGTTCCACTTTTTTTAACACAATTTCATCTCTTGAAGAGGAAATAGTATATTACATAGTCTGAAAGGAAGCTCACCAGATAGATACTGGAGTTGGTCAGAGTCCGTGGCTTTTGCGTTCTGTAGGTGTGAAAGAGTGAGGCGTCTCTCAAAGCAGATAATACACTGTATGTGTCCCCCCACAACATCTCTAATTAGTTAACAACACCACAAAATAAAGGGCTTGGTTTTTTTCAGAAGGTAAATGGGAGCACTGGGGCTTTAGATGCATGTCAACCTTTGGCCTCTCTATGGACTTCTTAACCCCAAATATTCATATTCAGGCAATATTGGTAACGTTATCACGTACCTCGTGTGCAGTATGAAACTGCACATCTGGAGAAGGTAAGAAAACTTTCTCTGATTAAAGTTTAATGGCAGTATTCCCACTGACTTGCAGAAGATTAGATAACTGCTGCTAGCTGAAAAATATGATGAATTCAACATTAACTGAGATGATACCAGTGTATTATTTTGTCTGCACAGAAGATTGATTGGTAGATCATTTTACTCAGCTAACATTCTGTTACAATACCATTTAAAGTGTCAAAACCTTAGTAAACTGTCTTTTAACTGTTACACCAACAGAAATTGGTGCAGATGCCTTAATGAAGTTCATACTTCTTAAAATTAGGTGGGACCTTTGGAAAACAATTACTTGGAGCCAGCGATGCTAGAGAAAAGCAAAGGGGTATTTTAAAACACGTCGCAAATCCATTCATATTATGAAACTGCAAAATGTCTCATCTTCCAATGCAGCAAAATAGCAAATCACTGATTTGGGTGATAATAACTGTAAAAATGCCCCATGACCAAGTATTTGGCTGATTTTGCCATTTGTCATGAAGAATATTAAGACTTGAAGATTCTGGGAGTACCATCCTAAGCACACCTTTTTTTCTTTATTCCCTTTTCTTAAAAAAAGAAGAGCCTTGTGCTCACAATGTGAAAAGGAAATATTGACGTTTCGTTTTGGTGGCAGAAAAGATCATCTAAAATGGCTTATTTTTTTGTCCTCCTAGGAAATAAGAAAGATCTTTCTAGGTTCTTGTGAGCAAAATGGGTCACTGCTTTAGGATGGCCAACTGGTACATTTTACCAAAAAGGCTGTCTCTCCCAGTTTAGCTGAAGAAAAAGAGGATAGATGTCCACTGTAAGAACTGGGTGGGACTCTGTCACTCAGCTGTAAGATAAAACGCTTTGAAATCCTCTCTCTCATGCATGAGGACAAGTCACTGTTTTGACACAGACATTTCCAAGTGAGGTTTGACGCCTTCAGATGACATTATCATGATTGTCCCATCTAAACAGATAAAATTACACATTCTTGATGAATCGTTTTGATTTGGGTGACAGGAACGCACGGTTAAATTTCCAACTGAGACAGTAAAAGCTGGTTTATAATTACAAATGACCCAGGCTGGCTGCAGCTGCAGAGCAGAGTAGTGGGGAACAAGCTGATGAGACTGAAGCAGCGAGGTCTGGAGATGTATCATAGAATGGTGGGGGTTGGAAGGGACCTCTGGAGATCAGCGAGTCCAACTCCCCTGCCGGAGCAGGGGCACCCAGGGCAGCCCACACAGGAACAGATCCAGGGGGGGCTGGAAAGTCTCCAGAGCAGGAGACTCCACAGCCTCTCTGGGCAGCCTGGGCCAGGCTCTGTCACTCTCACAGGGAAGAAGTTTCTCCTCATGTTAAGGTGGAACTTCCTGTGTTTCCCCTTGCTACCATTACCTCTGGTCCTGTCACAGGGCACCACTGACAAGAGCCTGGCCCCTTCTTGACCCCACCCTGCAGAGATTTGTAGCCATTCCTAAGCTCCCCTCTCAGACTTCTCTTCTCCAGGCTCAACAGCCCCAGGGCTCTGAGCCTTTCCTCACCAGAGAGATTGTAGACCACACACCACAGCAGATGATGATTTGGGAAGCAAGGTGAAGAGAGACAAGCTGCATTTCCCGTAGCTGCCACTGGTTTCCCCCACGAGGCAGGCTCCTTGAACACCCGTGGAATGCAAAGTTGTGTTTAAAGTACTTTTGCAAAAGGGTGAAGCACAGCAGATCGATGACAGAATGCTTTCAGACTAGAAATACTTGTTGTAAAAGCGCGTCTTCAAGTGAAGGTGGGAGTGGTGCCATCAACTGGACGTAGATTCTTCAGTTGTGTTTTCAATCTACTCTGCTTATTTTACTTTCCTGCCCAGGACAGGTGCTTTTTGTGTTGATTTTTCTTTTTTAGGCATCTAAGGTTGAGTAAGGGAATTTAAGACCACAGTCACTGGTTGCTGGCTTCCTTCAGCATGCAGACTTTAGGACTTTTTGCAGCACCTGAACTAAAACTCACTTATTTGAAAGGTGCTTGTTTCAAAGCCTGAAAGTGATAGGGAGCTCACCATTTCACCTAGAAAATGGTTTCTATATTTAATTACCTATGGTAAGAAATTGCATTTTATATAAAATTCATAGAATCATAGAATTGTTTTGCTCAGAAGAGACCTTGAAGATCATCAAGTCCAACCATTAACCCAGCATGACCAGGTCACCACTAAACCATGTCCTTCAGCACCACATCTCCACGGCTTTTAAATCTCTCCAGGGATAATGCTGCTCTGCCTTTCACCTGGAAGGAGTTAAATATTTTCTCTGTGTTTATATGTACTAAATCTTCCATGATTCTCTTGTTGCTTGTCGTTGTCACAGCGTGGGATACCTTCTTCCTCTCCTGTAGATGTCCACGTGCTTTAGCATTTTCTTGCACTGCTTATAAAAAGAAAAAAAAAAAATTATGCTGATCTGGAAAAGTTTGTGAAAGCCATTTATGTGGAAATCATCTGCCAACCAGTGTGCTAAGAAGCACAGCCCAGCATGCTTCTGCTTTGGCTCTCCAGCATAAAATTAATCCATAGCATACTGAGTTTGCAGCTCTACTCCTGATGTTCCTTATTGCTCTGTCTCCTGAATGGTTGATAGAAACAATGTGGTAGATGTTAAATAGAACTTAAGAGATTGGGGTTTTGGGAGGTTAAAACATTTATTAAGACTAGTGTAGCCCCTAATTTATAGTTAAACACAAAATTCTGTGGTAGGGAAAAAAAAATCACGATGTATATTTAGAGTCTGTACTTAGGTACTGAGTTACACAGAGACCCTCGGTGCTCTGTGACCAGCATGGTCCATCCTGTCCCAGTCCAGAGCTCTTCTGGAGGAGCTGCTAAAGCTGTAAGTGGCGTTTGGGTTCAGGTCAGGGGGATTACGTTTTTGACTGGAGGAAGAGAAGGGTCTGACTTTCTCCTCCATGATCCATTCTTAAATCCAGAACTAACTATATAAGAAGCTAAAACCAATTTAGCCACTTGGCCTGGGAGCCAAACTTGCTGGCAAGCAGGCTGAAGGGCAGGGGACGGCGTACAGAATCCCACCAGACTGGCACAAAAGAAAATTGTTTGATAGAAAGAAATAGAAATTTATGAAACATGACTCCAGGATTGTTTTGATCTAATAAAAGGTAGAAAATAAGGATATTGGAGGAATATTGAAGATATTGCTAATGGGGTTCTCTTGGGAAGATTTTCTAGAGAAAATAAATATGGGTCATTTTTTTCAGTAGACTTTTTTTCCCCCCACACACAACTTCTGCAAGTTGGTGATTTAAGTTCAATGAATTACTAGATGGAAGGTTTGGCCAACAAATGTAAACAGTGGGTTAACCTCTGACACATCCAGATTTGTCCAAACCTATGTTGTATGTGTTCATCACGTGCTACTCAAAGTCCTTTCTCTGTGTCTGCTGAAGAAGAAACTCCCAAAATTAATGTTTTTCCGTACAGTTGCAACAAGAGATCTTCAAAGACTGCACAGACAGTCCTTTTTTTTTTCCCCTGGGTACTTAAAGTACACATTTTAAGGTGGGTTCCACTTGCCTATCTTCATCAAGTGCTTCCTCCTGACCAGTAGACCCTATGGAGGCAGCACGCCCTGAGCTTGTCCTTGTCCACTGTAGTTCAAGGCTTGTTGGTAAAACAAAGTACAGAAGTATTTCTGAAAGCTCAAAGCAGAGAACGCCGAGTTAAGACTTTCAAGACTTAGAAGCAAAAGAGTACAATAAAAACCCCAAACCTAATCTGTGCTTCTAAAGAAAATATGCTAAAATAGCTTAAAAACCTGCTGCACCTTCAAGGAAGTCTTTGAACATTAGAGGAACTTGCATTTTATCTAATTTTCACTCGCCTCACCCTCAAATACATGATCTTGGTGTAGTTTCAAATGCAAATGTTGGTGATCTCTAGAGCCTGTATTCTTTTTACCTTTCCTACCAAAGAATGGTAGGGCTCTGGCAGGGCTGGCTGCTTAATTAGGGTGGTTGAATTTTTCAACAGTCAGCTTTCAGTAGATTTCACATCTGATATCTTTGGATGCATTTTGACAGGAGTACAAGATTTAAGGCCAGTCCTTTTCAAGAATCAAACTGTCTCTTCATCTGTTGTTGTTTCAGTGGTTCATGCGTACGAGTCCAAAAACGGCTTTAGAGTTATGGGATGCAGGAGGAGAACTTTCCTTGCGTGTCTGTTAATTTACTCCATTCATTTACTCTGAGCCATATTAGAGCCAAAAAAATATATCCTGATGGCTCCCCAGGAGGAGGTTTCCATTGTGCGTGAAGTACTGTTTGGATTTTCACTGTTTGATGGTAGGACATCAACAGCTCATGTTTTTATGATGGATGCATGCATGGCGTGGGCAGTGGTTCTCAGTCCTTCAAGTCTCAGATTATGCTGAGGCTTTTGACAGAAACTGCGTTTCCCTCTGCTCTGCACTGGTGAGACCACATCTGGGGTATTGTCTTCAGTTCTGGGCTCCCCAGCTCAAGAGGGACAGGGAAATACTGGAGAGAGTCCAATGGAGGCTACAAAGATGATGAAGGAAAGGCTGAGAGCCCTGGGGCTGTTGAGCCTGGAGAAGAGAAGCCTGAGAGGGGAGCTTAGGAATGGTTACAAATCTCTGCAGGGTGGGGGGCAAAAAAGGGGCCAGGCTCTTCTCAGTGGTGCCCTGAGATAGCACAAGGGGCAGTGGTAGCAATGGGAAACACAGGAAGTGCCACCTTAACATGAGGAGAAACTTCTTCCCTGTGAGAGTGACAGAGCCTGGCCCAGGCTGCCCAGAGAGGTTGTGGAGTCTCCT
>JANHGN010010431.1:37944-48575 GCA_024605025.1 Megaceryle maxima | reverse complement strand
AGATGGCCCTGCTCCCTGCAGGGGGGTTGGACTGGATGATCTTGAAAGGTCCCTTCCAACACAAACCAGTCTGTGATTCTCATCTAGGCTGCATTATCATGGAAAGTGTATTATAAACCCAGCCTACACCAGCAGTAGGGAGAAAAAGAGCCAGACCCAGCCTGGTTTAAGTGACTGTCACCCTCTTTGTCACTGCTGTTTTAGCTCCATCTTTGTTTGGCTGATAACTGGCTAGTGGGAAAATGCAATAGGTGTCCTTTGTTGAACTTGATTTAAGATTTAATTCTTCTGGGAGAGCCCTTTACTATGCTTAACTTTTTTTATGCTGTTACGCAGTAAATTAAAATATGACACTGCAGCTCTGCACGTGCAGTTTAGTGAAGAATTTCTGTATCAAAACAGATCTTATTATGCCTAATAGAAAAATGCAGTGGTTTTGATGCAGTGGGTATTTTGTTGCCTGCAGTCAGGGCAAATCCATACAGAACTGCTGGGGTTTAGTGAAAAAAAAAAATCTCCCTTCCATGAGCGTTTTCCTATAAAACACATCTAGTTACACACTGATTAGCCCTGTACTAAGAAGCTTCTGGGGAGCCTTAACCCTCTTTTCTGTAATTCATTGCACACAGGCACATTGGTGTGTCCTCACAGACACTTCTTTTTTCTAGTACTTCTCAAGAAAAAAAAATCAAATAAACTTTATAATATATGATCGAAGCAGCCATTTTATTCCAATTCACTGCACTGAGTAAAAATAGTTAAATATTTTTCAATTAAGTGAATTCTTTTGCCTCTTTTAGCACTATTTCAAGCCACGTGCAGCACAGAAAAATGGTCTGTCTGAGTAGATGCTGATAAGTATTACGGTGGCGATGAAATGGGATGTTGGCTGAGGCAGAGCATTGCAGAACCAGGAGAAATATAAGATTACTTCAAAGCATCTCTTGCTGCTTGTGCAAAAATAAGAAATTGATGGCTATTATTTTCTCGTAATGGATCCAGTGCAATTGCCTTAAATAGCAACGTGAGCCACAGCAACTGGACTGAGATGAGCAACCTTCTCTACACTCTGTGCTTTGGGCATTTTAAATACCTATTTTCTGATTTTACTGTATTACAGAAAGTTAATTCTCATTAAAAATAATAGGGGAATTATTTACTTATTTTAGCCTAATGTGTAGTAAAAATGCCAATGCAGCATTTGACAATAATGCTGAAACTTGGAGGTAAATTCTGATGTTTCATCTTCTACCTTCCTAATCAGGATAAACCAAATCAAACACCAAAACTTGAACAGCAACTGAAAACCCAAGAGAGTCCTGAACTGTTGCCAAATGCTCTCCAAATCCCATTTCCATGTATCAGATGTAGAGGATAAAGGATAGATTGGTTTCATATGAGAGATGATAAGGTGTTTCACATGACATTCCCTCCAACCTTCGCTAGCTGGTACTCACTCATCTCCCCCCGGTCAGTAAGTGTGATCTCATCAGAGTCTTCTCATCCCTTCCCCAGTTTTGGTTGGCCAAGGATTTTGGAGTGCTCCAGAGTACAGGAAAGTTGAAACAGATTCCTGCAAACCAGTGGCAGGCTATTCTAGAAGGCTTTGTCCTGCAGAAAATTGCATTATTTATTCTGAAAATCGCACTCTGTTCTTTAGATTTCAGCATCTCAGTCAGCGGGGTATGTCCAGCCAGCTCCTTGCTAGTCCACATCCTTCTTAGAAATAGCATGGGGTTTATTCTATGTAGCATTTTGAACTTTACATTTATAAGTATCAGATCTGAAGAGAACGTACCACATAAGTGTACTTAAGGGACTATTTTCAAGGACTATATTTATGCCTCTGTAGTCTTCCGTTAGCGGCCTTGAAGGAAGGAGCCGTCGTTACTGTTAAATATAGATGTGATGTGGTGTTGGAACACAAGAAATGTTGTAGGATTCTAAGTCTTTATGTTCTATTTCTATCTCAAAAAAACCTTTCCTTATTAAAATCAGTCAGGTCCATAGTAACATTTACTATGTTATAAAATAATAGCATAACATTTGTATTGGGAATAAGGCAGAACTGACACGAGATTCCAAATCAGACTTGTTGGCATCATTACTCTAAGTCATCAGTGCCATCTTACATTTGAGTTGGAGGATTGTTGGTTTTTCTGATGTATTTCCTGTTTGAATTCTGTATTCCATGTTTGTCCCACCTTAATAAAACATCCAGTCTCAAGAGTTGAGTCTCATCAGGTCAACTTAAAAAACTGTTTTGGGGGAATGAGAGTTCACATCATTCTGAACTTCTTTCGTTACAATTTGCTCGTACAGTATAATCATCTGGGGGGAATTATTAAGATATTCAGATTATTTCATAGGTATTCTGAGATCAGTGCATCGATGCCGGCTTTTCCTTTTTTATTATGCAATTCTTTTGCAACACAAATGTTTAATTTAGTCTAAATGCAGGAGTTTCCATTTTTATGGCTATTACCAACCCTAGAAGCAGCTTCCTTCACATTAAATTCATTCAGTTTTATAAACAATTTTTAAAGGACATTAATTGAATTAGTCATCTGGTGATAATTCTGAACAGAAGCATATGTGAAACTATTCTGTTAAAAGATACATCCCTTAATTGACCCAAACTGTACATTAACTGTTTAATAACAGTTCCCCTCTCTTAGCTTTTAAGCTGTAGCTCTGTTTCATCCACATGTAAATAAGAGTATCCAGGCAGGTTTATATTTACCCTGAGCCTTGTTTTGATGGTTCCATGGACATTTAAAATTTGGATTCTAAGCTGTTTAAATGGATGCAGCTGTATACATCTTCACCAGTTACTGAACTGGGCTGAAAGCCTTCAGAAAACGGCTCATGTGTTTTCTATATCTGTTTTTCAGGCTGTTTTATTGGAGCCAGGGAGTCATGAAAGAAACTCAAGAAGACAACTTGGATAATGAACGGAAGATAAAAAGAAAACAAAAAGAATGTGGCATATAAAGGGTATAATACCTGGAGGTATTAGATCTGACTCATATTTATAAAAATGAGACGAGCTTTCACAAAATACAAGTTATCTTAGACAGTCATCAAGCTTGGAGCCATGCTGTTGAACTAGAAATTCTCCTTTTCCCCATTCTCCTTTCTGACAGGTAACAAAGGATTGGTGAATTATGATTTTCCCAAGTTGGAAGCACTAATTTTTATCTATATAGTCCATCCTTATGAATATATAAGGAGTTAAACATTGCATATTTAATGTGGATTATAATGGGAAACTGACTCATTAACAAAAATGGCCACTTTTAAGGACTTGGTTTCAAACTGAGCTGGAGCCTCCCAATGCACTTTGTACAATTTGGGGAAAGGTGTACTGAATGGCCTGCTTTGGGAGGCCATGATGACATGTAGTAAAAGGATATCATCTTACTGTTGATATCTTTGAAGACTCATAAACAGAAACAGAAAAATGAATGGTGGAAAGGAGTGTGACGGAGGGGACACGGATGGAGGGCCACCAGCAGTGCAAGTTCCCGTTGGTTGGCAGCGACGGGTGGACCAAAGTGGAGTGCTCTATATCAGGTAAGGTTCTCTGAGGTGGTTACTGGCTTTGTTTTCGCTGTAAATTTGCCAGAACGTGTGGTAAATTGGTAACTCAGCTGATGTTTTGTACTCAAGAACTTCAAGGGCTTGTGCTTTGGGAGGTGCGCGATCATTTTATCCGCTCGTGTTAGCGGAATCCGCTTACGTCGGCTGTGCCATTTGTATGCCCTTAACATACTCTCAGATCTAATATTGCTTGGTCCTGAATATTTGATAATCCTTACTATATGTTTTGCTTTAGGCATGAATAGTTCTTTCTTACTTCCTATTGTCATATGGATTTTAAAGCTGAGCAGTAGCAGCTTCAACCTTACTTAAGATCTTTATTATTCAAACCTGTTAGAATGGAACTAACCAGAGGTTCAGTTACACACCACGTCTGAGTTACACACCACACTGTCTTTTTGCCAGGTCCCAGATGCATGGGCATTGCCTTTTCCTTGCACCAGCACAGGCTTCTTTTAAGGGCCTTTGCTGGTGGAATTCAGAGCGGTGTTCATGGCAGGTGAGGTAGAGGAGGACTTTCTTCTTCTGGCAGCAACAAGCCTTCAGCTCGCTTGACGCGGTGCCACGCAACTTTATCCTGACATTCTGTAGTTCTTCCTCCCAAAACCTTTTCTGGGTTTGTGTTCCAGGTCTCCAGGATACTTTTATGTTTTACTTGCTCTCTTTTGAAAGGAATTTTAAGTGGTGTAGCTACTTAGTAGGTGCAGAAAACATCATGGTTTATATGTCCTGTGAAGGTTCTGTGTTCAATATCACTGACATTCTCTAGTGAGATTTACTTCTATGGATTCCTCACATTTCTCATGTAGAAAAACAAGCAAACAAAAACAAAACAGGAATACAAAGGTTTAGGTATTTTATTTGATAGTTTTGTTAGTTTATTGGATTTTTTTGCTTCACCCTGGAACAGTTACAAAGAAATGCATGGAAATTACTATTAAATGAATGTGTTCAGAAGAATGGACTGTAAATTAAATGTTATTGGCAAAAAGATCAAAGTTAGCTTTAACAAAATATGGGTACATCAGGTTTACATCACAGAAGTCTAAATGATTATCAGTCTGTTATTTGCTTAATCTTATTCCACTAGCCTGTGATTAAAACAACCACTTCTTCACAGCATTTTATGTATTACCAATACAAAATTCTTGGATGAGTCAAAGCCTACTCCAGTTTTACACTAAACTACCATAAAAGATCAAATACATTCCAGGATTTCTTGTTTATATTCTCAATTAGCAAAGCCAGACAAAATCCATGTCAGTGATACACATGTCAAAAGATAAATCGCCTTCCCCTTGTATTTCTCATTACAGCTGTAATTTACTGAGCCTCTGCCTTAGTTAAAAATCAATGAGAAAGAAAAAGTTGTGGATTGGTTGGGGTTTTTTTTCCTGTCATCTCTATATCCAGGCATCAGGATGTACAATGCTGTGGTATTTTTATATACCTGATGATCCTACCTGCTTTTGAACTTCATTTTCTACAGCTGTAAGAAGCAGGCCACAAAGTCTGTGCTGCTGCTTCAAGCACGTGTCTTATTTGTTTATAAGCCAGTAAATGTTGGTACAGTTCTGACAGTTATTTGTTTTCCTTTTTAGATACATTCTCATTGTTCAGGGAGACCTTTCTAATATTTCTGCTCTAAATTGCCTTACACAAAACACTGGCTTTATTTTAGTTGACCCCATTAATCAAGTTTCCCTGTTGCCTTTCTCAACTCAGGGAAGCTTGTGTTATTCCTGCCCTCTTCCCAAATTCTTGCCCATGGCTTTCTTTTCTTTTTAACCCAGCAGTTACTTTTCTTGTTGGTTCTGTAAGCTGTTCTGATTAAGGTAATGTGCTTAGGATGGTCCACAGCTCTTACGTTATTTGATGAAAGGCACAGTGTAGAAATTTGTTGGTTGGAAAGGATGGGAGTCAAGTAATCCAACCTCCTCCTTGAGGTTGCACCACAGCACTCGCTCAGGTCAGCCCTAGGTCTCACCGACTGGATCTTCAAGGGTTGAGTTTCCACAAGCTCTCTGGGTAACCTGCTCTAGTGCTTCACCGCCCTTCTGAAGGACCAACCGCCCTGAAAACATGCACAGCACTCATTGAGAGAATGAAAGGTCAAACAATATTGACTCAAAAGCTATCCAAGGGAAAATTAGTGTATATATTAAGATCTGACATGGTTTAACTAGAATAGATGATCCCAGCTGAATAAGGATTCGTTCTATTGTGCTTCCTTATAAAGCACACCCAAGTTTCTATCAACTGGCAACAGTTGTTTTGGATTAAATCCATTAATTAACTAGTTTTTATTACCTGGTAAAAGCACTGAGTTGAATTTCTGTGCTTTTCTTAGTAAAAGAGTGCTGCTGCCTTAAAATAGGACCTAATTCTCTTCTACAGCTTGTTGATTGTGAATAGTCACCAGTGGAATCGACTGAGAAAAGCTCGAACAACGGGAACAGATTTCACAACTGTCAGTAACAGATCTGACTATATTTTAGAATTTGCTCTTAGTTCCTTGGGAGGCCTCAAACTTCTGGATGACCTCGGTGCTGAAAAAGAAATGGTAGTTTCATCCAAAGGAAGCTGTGGATTACCCTGTGCAGTATAGAAGCATGATGAGATCTGTGCACACAGCAGATAATTTGCAGTTACGCTGCTCTTCCCAAGAACAAGACAGAAACAGAAAAATTGGGCTATGTAAAAATTTTGTCCGTGTTTTTGGACGGAAAAAAACCCAAACATATAGGGATGCTGAGTCCCACGTGCCACAGATTCAGTGATCTGTTGACTCCCAGGAAGCATAGCCAGACCTTCCTTGACACTCACTGATCACTGGTGCCTTATGGATCTGTTGTTTCCAGGCTCCAGTGTCCCCATGTGTCTGAACTGGATATGCGTGCCCAGGTTTTCCAGACAATCTGCACGCCCAGGAAGGTTATTTAAAGTTGCTTTATTCTAGAAATACAGTTTTCTTAAATGACCATAAGGCTATACCTGTGTGTGTACTGGGACAGGTTGGGAAAGTCCAATGAGACTGGCCGGCGCTGGAGGTCATAGAATCACAGAATGGTTTGGTTTGGAAGGGACCTTAAAGATCATCCAGTTCCAACCCCCCCTGCCATCTACATCTGCAACTACATCAGATTGCTGAAAGCCCCACCCAGCCTGGCCTTGAAAACTTTCAGGCATGGGGCATCCACAGCTTCCCTGGACAGCCTATTCCGGTGTCTCACCACCACGCTGGGAGTGTCTTCACTCACAGTGAAGAATTTCTTCCTTACATCTAATCTAAATCTCTCCTCTTTCAGTTTGAAGCCATCACCCCTTGTCCTGTCATTGCACACCCTTCTAAAATGTCCCTCCCCTTCTTGCCTGCAGGCCACTTTTAAGCACTGGAAGGTCACTATAAGGTCTCCCCAGCGCCAAAGTAGGGAAAAAGTGATAGTCACTGAGTTAAAATGTGACAATGGGAGCATCGTGGTTTAATCAGCTCATGGCTGAAATGAAGATTAAAAAAAAATATAAAGAGTCTTTTCCCCCCACTCCCCAGGAATTTCAGTTTAAGGCAGGGAGGGTTTGGCTTTCTGACCTATCTATCACTTCATACCCTTACTGTTATTTTTAGATTGCTCTTTTAACCCTCAGAACTGTCACTGGTACACATGTTCAACCTGGGCACTTGTCTCTAAAATAATTATTTCAGGGCAAGTCTGGCAAATACATTACTTATTTAACTGTCAGCCTAACATTAAATGTCACTTGGAGATGTTGGTTTAGTTTATGTCTGGAATTAGGTGTTTATAAATTCGGGGTTAAGTACAGAAGTTTGTCATAGTTTGGAATTTTGACTCTGGGCTGTTTTCATGATCCAAACTTAAGTTGTTTTTGTTAAAATAAGGGCTATTTGCAGCTGCCATTAAGAACCAGTGTTTTAGCCAGTCCTCATAAATTACTTTATTCCTTCCCTGATAAACAGTTTCGATGGCTAAGTAATAAAGAACAATCTGGATGTTAGAGGTTTGTGACAGGAGAACTTCTTTTCATCTTATGAATTAGTGATTTTTGCCATAACAATTTCCAATGTCCTATTTTTGGATATGGAGATAATGATTTTCTGGTGGGAGTCAGAGCAATCTGAGCACAGTTTATCAGAAACTCACTGGACTGGCTTCTTGATGTAATACGTCTCACTTTCAGTGAGAGGCTTGAAATTTTAGCTGAATGAAACCAAACTCTTTATGCAACTAAGACCCAGCTACAAGAGTTTTGTTACCGTACCCCCTTTTCTCTGTGGGTTTTCTCTTTATTTCTTGAAACACATTTTTGTGGTTTTGGGGTTTTTTTCCTCCTTTCCTCTTTAAATTAGATCCCAGTCCTGAAAAGTACAGATGAGTGTCGTGCTGGATGGAATTGCGGTGATGTGATGGAGGGGAAGGAGGTCCTTGGGGACTGCACCCTGCCTATGTGTTAGGCTTTCTAGGAGAGAGGAGGGAGAAAAATAATCTTTGTGGTGTTAAGGCTTTCAAGCAGGACTGTAATGACAACAGAAAATATCAGTAATTTCCTTTCTTTTCTTTGCACTTGCTGTGTTTGTTTTTCTATAGTACAAATCTTCCTTTGAAATGTTTTGGGGGGGCTGTTTCTGATAAGTATCATCTCAATTCCTTACTAAAAGCAAGAATTACTATGAAACAGAAGATTAAATCTTAGCTGTATTATTTTAAACACTATATGAGCTGTTAGAGTGGTAGATAGAAGTCCTGACCTATCAAAGAGCTTCTATTCATTGTTTCTGTTCCTTTGCAGTCCCAGTGGGTCTTTATTATCCTGCTTGGAGCAGGTGAAGACTTACTTGCTGACTGATGGAACATGCAAGTGTGGCCTAGAATGTCCTCTTGTTCTTCCCAAGGTAAAGAAAAGCATCATTTGGGGTCTCAGTGCTGTAATCCTCAGGAGCTGACTGTGTCAGCTGACGTGCAGTGCCATGAGTTAATCTCTGTTCTAATCGCATCTATAAAATAGGCGGTAAACGCCCAAAGATTTACCATAAATTACCAAGTGAATCTCTCCTCTTCCTTCTCCCCTCATGGAAAAAAATCTGACTCGGTTTTTACCGTGTTTGAACAATTTCCTATTAAATTGGAAACTTAACCATCAGCAACGTTGTGTTAACAGGTGAGGAGCAGAGTGAGATGCTGACTTAGGTGACAGCTTTGGTGTCAGCTTCACGATTTTACTGTCTGCGGACGAATTGTAAACTTTTCTTCTTAATCACAGAGCAATCTTAACCTCACGTGATCCTTTCCTCTGTTTTTTTCTCCCAACCCTTTACTGAGGGGTGTTAAACTTCAACAAGGCTGTTTCCTTCTTATAAATATATTCACTTTTTATTTATCATTTCAAAACGTGCTCTAAGGGATATGTCTTGGTCAAGGTAGGAGCAGTCAGATAGCTCTAAGGAACAGAGGCAAATCTAATTTGGTGTAAAATTTCTGGGTTAGGTATATTTGGTGAGTTTGCGGCCTAGAATCATTGTTTTAAACGTTGGCATTTTTACTCTCAGGTCTTTAATTTTGATCCTGGAGCTGCTGTGAAGCAGAGAACTGCTGAAGATGTTAAAGCGGACGAAGATGTCACCAAACTATGCATACATAAAAGGAAAATTATTGCTGTGGCTACACTTCATAAAAGCATGGAAGCACCACATCCTTCACTAGTTCTAACTAGTCCTGGTGGTGGAACAAGTGAGTAAAATCAGGCAGAATCATTTTATTACCTAATTTTACCTATATATCATTGCTATGCAAAACCAGCCCCAAAAATCCAACGTATCTCTGAGGGCAAGAGTAAACAGATTGATGGAAAGAATGGAGAGAGAGTATTTAGAGAGATGTAGGTAGATAGAAAATGAGCCTAAAAAGCAGGTCATCCCAGACTAAGAGCCTGGTTTTCTTGGAAACGATATCAGATTGTTCTAGACAAAGAAAATACATTAGCTCTCATCTTTTGGAACTGT
The DNA here is from genome assembly GCA_024605025.1 of Megaceryle maxima. NCBI lineage: Eukaryota > Metazoa > Chordata > Aves > Coraciiformes > Cerylidae > Megaceryle > Megaceryle maxima. Next base: position 38,956 of record JANHGN010010431.1, on the reverse strand, counting down.
AGTAATATGTCTGATATTCTGTCACATGGGAAATTAGAGTAGCAGAATAAAGTGATTATAAAGGGATTAGAATGTGGCTAAGGACTTGCCTAAATGGGAAATTGTATTGCAAGGCAGAATATACAGCAAGAGAAAATCTCTGCTGTAATTTCTCAAGGATTATTTTGGGGGAACAACCTGGATTAGCATTTTAATTATACGCATCGAGAGAAAAAAATGAGGTAATTTGTTGACGGATGAACTTGACAGGTATTATCAGAATGAGAGAAGATCAAAACATGTTGAAAATCTGGAGGATCATTGGGACTCGGAGTGAAAGAAAAGGTGTAGCAACAAATCCTGTTAATTGTAAGGTTATTCACCTGGGGACTAGTGAAAAAAAGCTATTAGCTGTAAATTATTGAGGAAAGAAGCCCTAGATATCGTAGCTGATCAAAGGTGCCTGTGAGCAGTACCAGATGGCAGGATGGTGCAGATCAATGTGACTGGAAGAGAGAGAAGTACAAATGCCACCGTGTGCTCGCTGCCTCCCCGCTCCCCTCTTCTCGCTGGCGGCGCTCGGGCTGAAACAGAGCAGAGGCTTTTCTCTCAGTGAACTCCAAAACCTGCTTTATGAAAGTCATCTAGAAGCGTTTAGCTTGTTCAACCCAGAAAAATGGTAGCTGAGGGGAGTCAATAAAGTCATCAGGAGAATCAGCACCGGAAAACAAAGCTCCTTAAGCTAAAGAACTAAGTTAGCGTTGAAAGAGACAGTTACAAAACCAGTTGCACAGAAACTTAAAACTGAAAATTAGGTACTTTGTAAGGATTACAAGGAAAGGTCCTGAAGTCAAATCAAAATGCTTAGGGCAAAGGAGTGAAGATTACTTTTAAAAGAGAGCTTGGTAAGTTTTATGATTCTATACCCTTGGAAATGGCCCGTCTGAGAGATCTTTTGCACCCCTCTTGCTGTAACAAGAGCTGACTGATTGCTAACAGCTCTGTAGCTTGGCTTCAGAGTGGGAAATTTTAA